>JAVCKT010035230.1:0-12579 GCA_032273925.1 Rhynchotus rufescens
AGGGAAAACATTTTATTCACTGGCACCATTCCCTTCTGCACTGACATTTCTGAATCAAATATTAGTTATTGAAATGCTGGGCCTGATATTCTTCCTGCTGGGCAAATTAGGAATAACTCAAATCAGTAAAACCAGTTTATCTGTCTGCCCATATGTATTTCCATTCCTATTCTTTTCCTTCTTCTCTCAGTTCTGCTCCTCTTTAAATATTTGCCTTGGGGCAATTTTTGAATGCTTGTGCCTAGCAAGAAGAATTTCCCTGAAGTATTTCTAGAGAAAAACATATGTAGCACAACAAAAAGAAAGAAAATGGCTTGATGTGGGAGCACGGTAGGTCTGTGTTTCATTCTGGTTGAAATTACTTTCTACTACAAATGGTATCATCCAGTTAGGGCTGAGCTTTCCTGCAGAATTGTTTCTCCATCCTCATTTATGTTCTGCAGGTACTAGTTTTTCAGGGCTGATGATAAGGTTTTCTCCTCAGGAGGTGCTCTCAAGTGCTTCTCTGCTGTGGATGCGCATGTTTCTAGCAGCGCACATCTTTCTGCCCTCTCTTACATTACTCCTGCACCTAGTCTCTCTCAGGAGGCTTCCACACTTTCTGCTTTTGTTGCAACTGCAATTCCTGGATCATGATGTTATAAGAGATATACTATCTAAATGCAAACAAGCAAACAAGCAAAAATTTAAAACACCAAAGTAGCAGAGAAGAGATGGAAAAAAATAATTCAGGTACATCTTAATGTCAAAACTATTAACAGAAATTTCTGAGGCCTGCCATTTTTGAATACGGTGGTTATAAAGGAAGTTCCATAATCCTGAGAAGAGAATCCAGATGTTGTAAAAGACCCTTGGACCTGATTACAACTTAACTGTCAACCATCAAGGATTTTCCAATGTTTTACTTCCTCATATATAGGAATTCTAACCCCAAATATCACAGCTTCTAAGGGCAGAAGAATACTTTACTACTTAAGAGGCATATTTTCACCTCTAATTCATATTTTTATGCAAGATTCTAAATAATAAAGTTTTGTAATGAGCACATAAGGAGTCTCAAATGAGGCTTTCTTGTTTTATTCTTCAAGGTTACAAACCAGAAGAACATTTTTCATCAGATCAGAATATGTGAAAATGTTTGATATTGTCCCTTGCTAAGTCTGTAGAAATCTGTCTGTGGGACTTCAGAGTCTTTTGTGGGGTGGTATTACTTTTTTCTTTCCATAGTAGGATAGCTTTCCAAGATGGCCTTCCAGTTTTCCATTTTAGTGATGTGCTAGGTGAGTAGATTCTGTAACTGCTAAAGCTATTTATTGTTTTCCTGGATGTGGATTATGTTTCTTTTGTTGCTCTAAGAAAGCAGTCATGGAAAGAGAGGAAAGAGATAATATCACTTAATATTTATGAATGGGTAGTTTTCTTTTAATGATGAAATCGATACTTGTTGTTAGAACACTTTGTTTTATTTCTAAAACAGAACAATGAGAAGAATTGCCAGATAGCTCTTCAGATTCGACAAATGAAAAAAATAATGCTTTTAGCTTTCTCTCTCTCCTTTTTTTTTTTTTTTTTTTTTTTTTTTTTTTTTTTTTTTTTTTTTTTTTTTTTTTTATTCCAGCCCTTTGTATTGTGTTCTTGAGCCAGCTACATGGTGTTCAAGAGAGGTCACTGAGTACCTCTCCAGTTCTCTCCAGTTTCATAATATTCTCCTCTTTGATTGTGCAATTGACTTTAATATCTGTTCAATATTTCACTGAGGCTTATACATATAGATGTGGATGTGTGCATTTTTGTGTGTGTGTTTATTTATGGAATTATCAGTCTGCAGAGAATTATCTGTGACGTAGACAGATTTATTTATCTGGTTATTTGGAGCACAGTTTCAAAATAATTGCCAGGTGAGATTGGGATTTTATTGCTAGTCCTCTCTATTTCACAGCTTTGCTGAAGTGGTTTAATTATCAGCTATTAGAGGTGATAATTCATGCACCAAATCTGAAGAGCACTTTTTTTTAAAAAAAAGACAACAGCCCTCAGTGCACCATTAAATGTAGAGAGAGGAGTTTCACTTGCTATTTATATTATTTGGATTTTTTTTTTCATTTTATCATTTGAGGCTGCTGTCCTGTGGTCTCACTCTGAAGGTGGGTTCACTAAGAGCTGCTGAGCAGAGCAAGTTGCTGATGGTGCCCAACAAAATGCAGCTTGCGTAGCTCAGAGGCTCTACACAAGCGCTGCTACCAAAGGCTTTTGCTCACTATTACTGAAAAATGCCAAAGTGCCACTCCTTAGGCATGCCTTCAAAGATGAAGTGCCTAACATTTTTGGAAGGTGTGTAGCTGAAGCTATTAGGTATGATGAAAAACTGGGAAAGTCAAGTCCCAGAGAAGATACTTACATGGAACAGATGAAGGAGCAGAGCTTCCACAGCCACCATGCCATGATCCCATGGACGTGGCCAATGCCCATGGGGATATTTTGGCAGCACCTAGAGTGTTGATGTGGGAATAAATGCAAAAAATTACCATTTCTGAGAAACAACACAGAATGTCACTAGACAACACTCTTCAATCCAGCATGGCTCAGTCACTCTCTTTCTTTTTGTTCCTTTTTCTTTTTGTTCTTTTTTTCTGTGTGTGTTGATTTATTAGAACAAAGATATACCCTGAACTATGAAATGCTCCTGTTCTTTCTTTGCCTCTGAGCACTGTCTTTGTTTTCCAAACAGATAGAAAGATAGTTTTGAAGGCTAAGAAAGGGAGAACTTTGTAGATTACAATTACTGCTAACAAAGTGGAAGGCAGACTTTTTTTATTAAAATTATAAGGCTTTGGGTTAATGTCTTACCTGGAAAAAAAATGTATTATGTCCCTGTCACAACATTTCTGTGTAACCTTACATAAACACCAAATAATTGGTATGGCTTATATCTTAAAATTCTACATTAAATCTAAAACTTTTTGAAAGGAAGTATCTTCCATTTGCAGTTTTCCTTCTGAAAAAAAAACTCTGAAGTTGAATAGTCTAAATAAGAGAGTTGCCCCTTGAATTTCACAGAATCACAGAATGGTTGAGGTTGGAAGGGACCTCTAGAGATCATCTTGTCCAACCCCCCTGCTCCAGCAGGGACACTCAGAGCACGGGGCACAGGGTGGCATCCAGGCAGGTTCTGAAGACCTCCAGAGAAGGAGACTCCACAGCCTCCCTGGGCAGCCTCTTCCAGGGCTCTGTCACCCTCACAGTGAAGAAGTTCTTCCTCACATGGAGATGGAACTGCCTATGTTTTATCTTACACCCACTGCCCCTTGTCCTGTCACTGGCGACTACAGGAGTTTGGTCCCTTCCTCCCTACATTTACCCTTCAGGTATTTATATATATTAATCAGATCCCATCTCAACCTTCTCTTCTCTAGGGAAAGCAGGTGCAAGTAACTTATTCTCTCTTCATACAAGAGATGTTCCTGTCTCTTAATCATGTTTTTCCCTCTCCACTGGACCCTCTCTAGAAACTTCACATCCCTCTGGGATCCCTCTGGGAGCCCAGAACAGCACTGGGGAGCCCAGAAGTGAATCATTTCGGTGAAACATCAAATATTCTGAAAATAAGAACTGACATAAGAGGAAGAAACAAAGAAAACTAAAGCATAAGGATTTAACACATACATAACAAAACATTTTAATTTAAATTTTAATTTAAAACATTTTAATTAAAATTAAGAGAAAAACTATCATATAAAGAACAGAACAGAAAGATTTTAAAAGAGAAGGAAGAGAAAATGAATATACCAATTATATAAAATGAGAAGTAATTAAAAAGAACAAAGGCAGAAAGGCTGCTTGGCTTCAATTTCAGCTTTCTTGATATTGAGCATTGAAAGTTACTATCTGGTTAAGAATTACACATTTCTAAAACTCTAAATCACTTGCTTTTTGTTTGCTTGCTTGTTTGTTTGTTTTCCACGATAAAATGAAATCATCTTTCATATAAATCGATCTTTTATCTGTATGGACACTCCACTCGAATTTGAAGTAGTGTTCCCTATTCCTCAGTTCCAGAGACATGGGGAGTGGAATTACAGTGTTATAGTTTATTTATATTGTTAACTAGCATTTGACAGAAAGAGAATGGTTCAAAGGTTTAATGAAGCTCCACTGACACCAGTAAAATGATCCGGGAGTGTCAGTTGTGGGAACTATTGACAGATCAGCGGAAGTACCGGAGTTGAGGCATTTGTGTAGCTTGGCTGTGGCAATGAAACAAATTATGCACCTGACATTAAACATAGATTATGGCTGTGGCTTTTTTTCCTATAGCAGGCTTGGCTTAAATCGCTGTCCAGTCTAAGGCGATATCAGGCAATATTCATTTAAGTAAGTATATTGTAAAGGGGAAGGGGAAGGTAAAGGCAAGTAGAGGAAAAGAATCAGTGGGATGAGACCATGGATAAAAATACTATTTTATTGACTCATTTTACTTCAGATGAGCATGTTGGGAGGATTTTTAGCTTAGCTCCTTATTGCAGCAGATGGGGATCCCAGCTGCTAGTTTCTTTCCATCCTGACAATCTGGTTATATCAGTTTTCTAGCAGTTTGCACGTCCAAGGCTTTAATCACAAAGAAAGAGGCTAGAAATGCCCTTCCTTGGAAAGCTGAAAGTGGAAATCTGTTTTCAACTTTTCTTCCAGGTCGGTCATTGGTGATGCTAATAGGCACTGAATGCATAGGTTGGCTTTCTAAATACAAAACTTACCAAAATGTACTACGGACATCCCACTTCTCATTAAACAGTCTGTAGTCTTCACATTCAAGAGAGAGATGTGGTGAACAAGTCCATCAATCCAATCTTTCCAATCAAATTGGGATGTGAAAAGATTTGCATCTTCTGTTTGGACCTTGCAAATCTGCTCTGGTTTATAAAATTTGGGGATTTTATTTCATTCCGTTTTAGAGTAGTTGAACAATATGAACTGTAGAGCATAAAGTGTAGAGCTCAGTCTCTGAATGTCTGATTCCAAAATTTCTAATGATAACTTATTTAAAAAAAAATTAAAAAATGAAGCATTGATGACTATGACTTTCTAACCAATTATCTTGAGAACCTTTACTTTCACTCTTAAATGAAGTTTTTTTCCTAGGTTATAAGAGAATATCTAGAGGATGTTGAATCTGACAGAAGGGGAGAATAAGTTATGGAAGGATCTTGAAGAGTGAGAAGAAAGAGAAAATGAAATAATTTTTGGAAGCTAGGTGGTTAAATTGACTTTTTCCTGGTTAAAAAACAGTGAGAGATAGAGGGAAAAAATCTAATATTTTCATTAAGCACTATGGAACAGAATTTCAAAACATTATAGTGGAGGTCTCGAACCCTGCTTCAGCTTCCCATTTAAAATGGAGTAAATGTTGTAAAGGGTGAAGCAAAAAGGTTTGTTTAATGAGGTGTTTTCGGTAGGACCTCTGCAGAAATGGAGAGTGCACAGGAAACAAAGCGTGGTCTGCAGTAACAGGAAAGTTAAGGCACTCACCTACTCATATAAAGAAATCTGTGCCTATCTCTTCTATTACATTTTCATTTGATGCTAAGCAAGACATTCAAACCAATCTTTTTACAGGTGCTCATGATATTTTTTTTTTCCTTTTGTCCCATTTTCTAAACATTTAGCTGGATACAGCAACCCAGAAATGGTTTTTGGAAGTTCTAAGAATTTACTACCCCAAGTTAAATTGACAAAACCTGGCTCCTTTTACATGTCAAGTGCTATACAATGCTATGTTCTAAAAATACCAGGAGTTAAGTCCTTTAGAATGGGCACTCCAATTTAGTGGAAATTTTTACCTTTACACCTCTATACTTTCTTTGCAGTGTTTATTTAGTCCTTCTTGCAGAACTCTAGCTGCAACTCCAGGAGGAAATAAGCAGTCCTCTCTCCAGGAAGTGTTTGAATAATGTGCAGTATGGGGTCACAGAATAAACGGCTCTCCATCTCGATAACACTGCTTCACCTTCTGTGAGCTGGACAGATGCCACTGCCATAAGCACGAAGTGAGTGTTAATTCCTGAGGAGGCTGTTTGGTAGCCCATCTAGAGCTGCAGTAAATAATGATTATGCCTGTGAATTGTATAAACAGTTAACGCACTATGCACTGCCCTATCTTTCTTATTAGTTGGTCTATTATCTTATATACAAGTCTGCAGTTTCAGCTGATGTTTGGGCAGTCTTTGAAGAACACCATGAAGAATGCCACAACAAAAAGTGCGCTGCTGTTGTTGCTAAACTCCAAAGTCTGGACAGTTATCCAGAATTTTACTTAACTATTCCAACACCTCTTACTTTTTCAACCTGGCAAATAATTTGTGGGGACTGCTTTGCACTAGAGCCATGGTTGTTTTTCTTGTGCTCTTTCACCATTTCAAGTCCTAACCTGAAGCAGGAAACATGTTGCTGCATGAAAACTTGACAGCACTTTCCAAATATTTTCTCAACAGCAAAAAGATGCAGTTTGTCTTCAAATTATATTCCAGCCATGGTGTTGGTTTGTCTCAATGAAAAGTTTATTCTTTTCTATTAGTTTGATAGATCAGAACAAAAGATAGCTTCCAAGAACAGGGGTTACTCACATACAGAGTGAGATTCACCTTACCAAATGCTATTTGCTAATTATCATCTCTAATCTGCTTGTCTCTGTTTCCTCTAAAGTCAAAGGTGAGAGGGGAACTTCTCTTATAACGACTGATTCATCCTCTTCTAATATCTAATACACTTGAATGAATTGCCCTCTGGATGTGCCTGCAGCTCTGTTTTCCTCTCTCCTCACACTCAAGAGGGAAGCTAGATAACCAGCTTAGACTAGGCTCTCAATTTTTAGATGGTTAAAGATCAGCGAGATGAGTCATATCCTCAGGAAACGTGCTGTACATCTGTATGACCGAAAGAGTATAGTTGAAGAGAGAGATGAAATATGGGCACAGTCTAAAAAGTATGAGGGTTATCTTACTAGCTTCTCTGACTACTGTTTTCTTCTCAAATGTCTACATATGTTTTGGTTTTTGTGATTTTCCTTTACTGCAGGACAACCACAGAAATGCTCTCTGGGACCCAAGAATGTTTCCGTTTAGCAAGAGGTGAAGGTATCAGTAGTTAGATACTACCAAATGTCTACCTTCTCAAAAATCTCAATCTAACATTGCAAAGTACAAGCTCTGTGCATGCAGTCTTAGGGGTTGAAAGGTTTGGAAGTGAAATATCTTCCATCACACCTGACATCTGCTTGCGAAATTGATTCCGCTGGATTTATTTGACTAAGAAGCGCAAACTTTCTCCCCAAGGAGTATAAGCATGTTACTACAAGCAGGATAGTGCTGTAGTGCTTGTTCCATAAAGCCAGGCAAAAGTGGCTTCATGTTAGCAATTTTTACCTAACTGTAGTTATTTTGTAAAGTTTTGATTACCTGTGTCAGCTCATGGTAATGAAAGACAAAGCATACTAAAATTCTAACTTGAGTGAAAATCTGGTGGATCAAGAAGACATTTACTCAAGCACATTCCTGGCCTTGAAATCCATTATCTTTTCTTCAAACTAGAGATTCTGCTTCCTCTCCCTGATTAATAATTTTCTTTGAAATGCTAACATTTATTATTTATCACTGCTCCCCATTTAAAAGCCACTTTTTATCCTTCAGTTATGACAGGGCAAAGCTTAAAACTGGCATAGGCCTTTTGTCTTCAGCAGCTTAAACTGCTCAGCGGTGAAGAGCTTGCATTGGAGTGTACTTATACAGACAAAATGAAGCAATATAAGCTGCTAATGCCCCACTGCGTAACCCGCCCTGGCCCTATGTGGAGATGTCAGCCTCTCTGGTGATTTCTAGCATATCACTGCTTCACATGCAAAAAGGTGCCTATTATGGTTACTTTGTTAGGTTACCACTCTTGAAAAATAACATTGATTTTTACCTTTTAATATTTTAGTCCAGGTAATCGAGCTTCCAAGGCCCACTTCTCATGGGTCCCAATGGCTACATCTTTCTGTGAAGTACTGTTTGTCATCAGCTCTGCCTAGGCTGCAAACGAGGCCAGCTCAGGTCCGCTTAACGCTGACCTTCCTTCTGAAGACAGAAAACACATAGCACATCAGCTATAAAGAGAAGAGTTCATCTCAGCTAAGTTTAATGGGTAGAACTTAGGGTTTGGATGAACCTTGTCTGTCAGGCCATTCTACAGTGATTGGAGAGAGACATGCTCTTCCAAAGGGCAATTCATTTCACCTATGTTGGCTGATTCATTCCCCAAAGTGTCCCACTTTAATGACAACATCAGGACCCTATGACACTGACTTAGGCTAGGCAGTTTTAAAAAGATCTCAGCTCTGTGCAGTAAATCCCACCCATGTAGTAAGTCCTTCTTTATGGATGTATGGTTTTGAATATATGGATATATAGTGGAACATTTCAAGTACTTGCTAATAATTAGGATTAAGAATATGCAGCTCGCAACACATAGCTGCAGATACATCTTCCAAGGGCCTGCAATTCTGGGCTTAAATGTCGTGACATTTTACATTTTGCAAGATGTCTGAGAAATTCCCCATAAAAAAATGCTTGTATGGTAGTAGGGTATATAGGGGAAAGTTATATGGGTTGGAATTTAGCTCACCTACATTGCGTTATCTTCAGTGTTTAACACTGGGAAAGACTTACTGGCATCCACAGTAAATGGAAAGAATTGGCATTTTCCAATTGAAGGGTTTTTTTCCCCACCCTTCATTTGCATATCTACTAGGACCCTAGTGATGACTGTTCCTTTCCATTGATTATAAAGGAAGCCTAGAATAACTAGCAATTTTTATGGTAGAAATACCTTTTTCTTTATCATAGCTGTCCACTCAATTTTAAGTGCAGGTTAGTATGCAGTAGATTAATCACAACCTCTGCTAAACAAATTAATTAGTCCAATGTTAACATACTTTTATTTATGAGATTTTGCTCTGGCAGTTTAAGTGTTACGCAAGTTCTTCAGTGAGATTTACAGAGCCAAACCACAGGTAATTAGAATCTAAATTATCTAATCATTCAATGTTTGAGATAAATGGTCATGTGGTATCTCTTATATTTAGGTTTCTAGCTGTTGGGGAAAGGAACTCCTCTTAAGTACAAAATCAAGCATAGTAATGCAGTAAAAATAGAAAAATCTGCAATAAAAAGGGTTTCTACGATAATTCAAAGGGTTTGCATAAGTATCTTTTGCATTTGTACTTCTAGCCATAGAAAAACAGCAAAACTCAAGAAGAGACTTTCTTACCAGCTAGAACGGAGATCCCTTCTGTAAGTTGTTGGGAATTGATACTACTCTGCAGTTCTTAGATTTGTAATCCTTAGTCAGTGAATAACAAAACATAGAACTATGATTGCTGTGGTAACAGTAACTTAGAATTTCCAGACTTTTGTTTGTTTAAATATAAACTTAAGCCCAACTTAAATTTAAAATTAAAGTTTTTTTTATTGGAGGAAAAAAACCTCTATTTTTAAAATAAAAACAACACCAAAAAAGAAATTTAAACCTGTTGGTGGATGTGAGAAAGATATCTGTCTTTTTATTTTCAAATGTGAAATGAATCACACTTGGCTGTGGTTCCTTTACGATTATTCATTTAAGGAAATCCCACCCAAAACTCAGTACTTTGAAGAAATATGCTGAGGAATTAGGACACTCCCTGGAGGACAAAGAATCTAGACAAATAGAAGTGTTGAGCAGAGAAATCTTACAACTGTTGAGCTTTTGACTTTTATTTCCGAAAGCAAAACTAAACTCTTGAACTTACTTTCAATGCTAAATTCGGTGATTTCACCAGTCCCGATATCCTTTTCCCTGGAGTGCCTGGACTTCCATTTGGAGAGGTGAAAACAATTCTTGTCTGATCCCAGCTGGAGGAATCAGGATTGCTTGGGGCTCAGAGTGCACCATGTTTTGAGTCCTATGTTGTAAACCACTAAACATGGTCTCCAAGAGTTATTTCTAGGAAATTTATGCTCTTCCTTCACATTTTCCCTTTCTGTGACACTTATCTGAAGCAATAGTCATCTAGTGTGCAGAGCCCCTTCTAGGGGATAGGTTGGTGCTTATGCCCCCTCATACTCACTTCTCTATGTGGCTAGAGCCATGTGCAATTTCTCCTGCAATTTCTCCTGCCTTGCAGTTAGGTGTTAAGCTGTGTCCGTCCTGAAGCATAATGAACTCCTGGCATATACCCAGAATTCATAGGAATTCTGTAAATAATAAATAGTATATTTTCATCTTTATGCAAGGAACACTAATCTTTTAGTGTCCAGTAATGGTCTTAGCTCACCTTCAGCTTCACCTTCACCACCTCATCCAACATATGGTGAGTTACCATCAGCACATGCTAAAACACAACAACAAACAAATTTTCAGCAAAAAAGCTTTTTGATAAATAACATTGACATAAGCGTCTGTGAGGCACTAGAAAACACATAGCACATAGCTTTTGCTGAGTTTCATCTACACTTAACATTTTTGCCATGACTAATCCATTCATTTGCTCTAAATCCACCATGGCAAAATGACATGCCTGGATCTTTATATTGAACATCATACAAAGCTAAAGCCTCGCGCGTGCTATCAGGCAACTGCTTGATTTCAGCATCAGAAAGGTCATGCTAGAGAGGTCAGAATACAGAACAGTCTGGGGTGGGAGGAAGTGACATATTGTTATGCAGAAGTCACCCTTCTCACACATTGTATGAAATTACAGCATCCATGTACATCACTCTCTAAAATAGTACCGAAACATATGGACAGATTTGAACGTCCTTCGCATTGAAAATTTGCATTACAGCATAATAATTCTCACCTTCTAAAAGTCTTTCTGTGATTGTATTTCACTCTGCAATGATTTTTCTATTGCTTAGCTAATTTTATCAGTTTCATGCAAAATTCTTTAAGAGTAATTCCATATCAAAGTCCTTAAGTTTTAACTTGGCAACAAAGGGAGGAAGAACAATATTTAACCTTTCACATATCCATGATAGAAAGTCACGTACAGTGAATTGACGTGGTTATTTGGCCCTCCATCCTTTTTATTCTTCCAGAAAAATGAAAATCATTATCCTGGACACTTTTGTGGTTGTTTGATTTGACATATGTTCCCAGTTTCTGTGAGAGAAGGTTAATAGTACAAATGAAGTTGATTAGCTCCTCTCCTTTGCCAAGAACACTTCTGCTCTGACTCTGGAGCTGAGAAGCAGCAAATCCAAACCAGGCTCTTGACACGTGTAAAAGTCCAGACCTTCTATATGACCTTTCCCTTGATTAAGCTACTGTGATGATAACGAGAGAATAAATCACCTCTGGTAATTATGAAGTTAGAGTTAACCTGTACCTTGGCTGGTACAGCAGTGCAGAACAGAGCACATCCCAATGTCCCATCTACGTTAGAGATCCTGTGGACTCCTGCCATGACTCTGTCTTGGCTGCAGCCTCTTCTGGAACCTGCTGTGTTCCACCATGAGATGCAAATCACCCACCTTTCCTTGCTGGTTATAGCTGTCACTGATGGCTGAATACATATTATGTGTTCTGATAGCTTGGAAAATATATAGCACCTTCAAAATATGCTGTTGCAGATACTTCATTGGACAAGTCTTCTGCCCTGGCTCACAACTGGTGGAGAAATTTATGTTTCCTACATTTTTCCTATAGCTGCTCAGCAGAGGTTAGGACTGAGCCCCAGGCATGTTCTAAAGCTTCACTAATGTTTTCCATATCTGCAGAAATAGGGCCAAGTCTGAGTCCCTTTGCAATCCACAGCGAAACTCACTTTGACTATTGGGACAGATACTTGGCTTATGTTCCTTAGCTTAGCTTATGTTTTTTATCTGGTAGTCCCTAGCGCTTGGAGAATAAACTGTTAAGACTCAGTTTATACAACCCTTCAAGAAGAAAGGGAGGTAACTCCAAAAAAAAAAAAAAAAAAAAAAAAAAAAATAAGGCTCTGCTCTGCAGCTCTGCCGTGGCATGGGGAAGGCACGGAGGAGAGGAGCACTGGTGACGTGGGATCTCACAGCCAGCTTGGCATGCGGGGAGCGCTGCCAGGCAGGGTGGAGCAGCCTGGGCCGCGCTGGGTCACGCGCTGAGCGGGACGGGCTTGTAAACTTCTCCTTCCTTTAGAACATACCAAACCAGTGAAAGCATGCATGGCCTTAAGCTCAACTGGCCATGGCAGGGAAATATTTTTTGTGATAGTTCATTTTGCTTTCTTCGCTTTTATTTCCTTCCCTGCTGGTGAGTTTTTACTGAATAAAAATGATTTATTTGTTTTAATTATCATTTATTTTTTCATTGTATGCTATTTTATCAATCCCCGTTTCTCAAGTGAATAGGAGAACTTGCTAGGTCCACTGTGACTGTCTGGCCTGTTTCTGTAAGAGTTCTGGACTGGGCTAATATTTGCACACGAGAGTGACAAAATCAAGCAGATTCTGTGGAATGGGGCTACCAAGTTGGTGACTTGGTAGAAGGAACTGTAATGCTGCCAGTGTCCGTCGTGTGTGCTCTTTACATATA
>JAVCKT010035234.1:0-12831 GCA_032273925.1 Rhynchotus rufescens
GGGACAGGGGATTAAAGTGCTGTCTGAAATTAATAGATCACATCTCACCAAGATGGCTTTGAGGCTGGATTCATCTCTCTAGGATACTCAGTGAAACAAACCAAATGGACCATTTGTTTCTGCAGTCTTTCCACAGGCATCCTGATCTCCATTCTGGCCCCGACTCAGGAGTGCCCGCCCAGCACATCCCATCCCCATGGCATTGCCTCATGGCAATGGCCTTGACTGCCCAGTGTCCTTCCACCTTGTGGAAGCTGTGAGCATGGGAACATCATGAGGGCAGCCAAAAAGTAAATCTGAGTGCTGAAAGCTACAAAGAACATGTGCACATATATCTGCTTCTAAAAGGGAACATGTTTGGAAGCACTGAAGGAAAGTTCAACAGTGGTGGTCTTGGTTGTGTGGGAGACTGACTAATGAGGTTAGATTGAAAAAGGGGATGAGCTAGTGGGGTAGAGCCAATTTTGAAGGAGAAAGGCCTGGAATTTGGGATTTTTCTTTATTAGCTAGGGCTGTTTATGGTTCTCTGATAAGCTCCTGTTGCCTGTTATGTTCAAAATATGCCTGGAGTTTTCTGCTGTTTGAAGGAGCAATTTCACATTCTTCAGCTTATCTGGTACACTAACGACTTATTAGGAAAGTAAAGGAGTATTACCTGGAAATGTTAATGGGGGTAGGATGAGACATCACATAGATGAAGGAGAAAAGCAAGGGGAAGAGTGACATATCACTTTCTTGACAGTGATTAAAGCTACTGTAACTGCCATGTAATAAAATTGCATTTGTGGATTTAAGCCATATTTTAGTGATTTTATACTTGCTTGTCCTGGTAGCTGTTCTGGAATTCACTTCCTTATATCCAGAATGTGTATGGGAAAAACTCTCATATATAGTACAATGTTTCTACCTACACAGTAACCACTGACTAAATATCTTATGACTACAAAATTCTGCTAAAAAACATTCCCTCTGTGCAAATCAAAGCATTGCTTTCAGTGGATGAATAGTGCATTGTGATATCTGTGCCTTTTCAGAAAGTTCTTTTCAGCAAAACCTGAACTTCCTCAAACCAGAAAAATAGGATATTTCCCTTTACGGGACAGGAGGAGGTAATAAGCGGTAGTTCCATATGGTGCATAGAGTAATGCAAACTTTTCATTTTGGTTCGTTAACATAGTTCTTGATTAGTCATCTATCTTGCATGATGATGTTTTTCACTCTTACTGGTGATGTTAAACTTTTAAAGCACCAAAATATCAGGTAAGGTAAAAAATAAAAAAAAACCAAAAAAATTGAGCATATGACTTCTGCCTCCTGTTGCAATTTTAGATGATTTAATGTCATTTATTTTGAAATGTTTTCAAATATTTTGAAATGTTTGAAAGTTGAAATTGAAATTTAAAATTCAAGAGAAAATTCCATTGGAGAAATGTGTCATGCACAATGGTAAATGCAGACAAGGGTCATATAGTGAGGCACACAGAGATGTGCACTTTTTATGTGTAACTAATATTGATGTGCATATTGACAAATATTATATTTTCCTATTCTTATGTCTTTTCTTTGCCTTTTTAATTGTTAAGAAATAATTAAGCAGAAAGCAGAAAGATATGCAACTGATTAGCGGCATCTTCTGTTCAAAAGTACAGGCCTTGAGACACTGCATCAGTAGAAACCTTGCTGGTTTACTGTAGAAAAAAATGCCTTTTAATGTGCTCTCTATTAATATAACTCCCTAGTTGTATTGGGAAACTGTTGATCTGTGGCTGGCATTGCATGTGCAGAACATTTGGGACTCAGAACCTGAATGCAAACTGAACAAAGTTGTCTCAGTCTTATGGCCTCTGCTCAGAAATGCCAGGCTGCAGAGCAGATGTCATTGTAAGGACATTGAGGATATTGCAAGTTGCTTTAGATGTGTAACCACTGCTGAGAGCCTTCCATTGGCTTGCCTCTGCTTGTAGTTCTGTAACTTTCCATTTAAGAAGTTGTGTTGCAGCATTTTCTGGAGATGCTGTTGTTTCCCTTTTTGTTCTCTATGGTTATCCTCATGGCCTTACATCTGCAAGTTACTAATCCCTTGGTTTGTTTACATGGGGTGCAATTTGCACCAGCGTGGGGAATCAACCCTTCTACCCCTTTCCTATATTTCATCTTGTGGCTTTTAGATTATAGTAGGAAAATCCAAAACTAAGAGCATGGCAAAGCACACATTTATCTACTCAGTTAACATCACCAATGACATGCATCCACAGAAGCTTAGCAAGCAGTGTTCAATGCCTGCATGTGATTAAATGTGCTCCAACCAGCACAGACAATATTGTGAATGGGAATATCCCATGGGAGTTTGAGCAGCTCCTGATGGAGTGTGCATTAGTGCTGGGGAACAAGGAGGGTGATGGCTCAGAACTATCACAACCTGCTGCGATAGAGATACTGTAGAGGGAGATGCTCAGCTGGTGACCCCACCACAGCAAACTGATTTTGTCTCTTCTGTCAAAGAAGAACCTGCAGAGAGAAACCGTTCACCACTATGTGGCCACTGCTATGTCAGATTAGTTAGCTTAACTTGTTCTGAATGCCTGTCCTAGTGTGTGGCTTAAATAAGTGCACTGTCTACATGGAGTGAACTGTCAGAACTGGTTAAATTACAGGTAGGACTTGAGATGATTCAAAATACCAACTAGACTTAGAGATCATCTTCTATTCATCCACCTGCTGGGACTAAGATACACTTGAGCTGAGGATCTGAGATAGGAAGGATAAACAATTGTTTTGTAATTTATTCTCTTTGTGCTACAGCCTAAATAAGTATGAGAAACTCAAGCATTGTGTTTAGTGATGGTTAATATTGCTATTGTCTGAATCCCAAGGAAAGTTAAAAGGCTACTGCATAAAGGTAAAAGAAAAAGTAAAAGGAGAGAGAATTGTATTATTTCAAACACTTAAATTAGCACATCATATAACATAATAAGCATATTGACAGAGAGATAGATCTCTTGAATGTCTACGTTTTTCTTTTCTTCAGCATGCCTTTCATTGTAGGAAAATCACAGGTGGGAATAAATGCACTCTCTGCTTAGCTCTATACTGCTGTCACATTACTTGTACCACAGCTATGTTCTAATTAAAAAAAAAAATTATGGAAACTGGGAAGGAGGAAATTTTGTCTCAGATTGAGTTGTAGCAAGGACATCTGGACTCTATTTCAGGTGTTTTTCCCATAAATGCCATTAAGGGAAATGTGCAAGCCGAAACACTCAAAATATTAAATCTCAATGAAATTAGTAAGACATAGACGTAAGTAGGTCTTTGCCAATCTGTTCTTTTGCAAAAAAGACTTGTCTTTATGGTGTTTTGGAGAAGAATTCAAAATATTTGGGAATGTGTAGATACATTCTGCAGAACTCTGTGGCTATAATTACACCATGAGTCTTGGGCATTTTCCCACAAGTTAGCAGGTCATGTACTTAGAAGGTATCTTTTTGTTTGGGTTTGGCTATGTGTCTCAGAGATAATGACAATGGTGGGCTATTTGGGGATTTTTTTGTGTGCTTTATTTTATAATATGAGCAGATTTCAATAGCAATACACTTATTTTGAATCTTCCTTTTCACAGGTTGAGTGTGAGAATATGGATCCACGACTGGGACAGGTCTGGATAAATCCCCGAGCTCAAGTTGTTGAGACTATGTATTCAAGATCTACTAATATATCTTGCAGGAGGGCTATTATATTTTCCTCTGATGTTGTGACACAGACGTCCTTCAGCCTATGAATGTTATCTAAACTTCCATAAATGCACAGAAGGTATTTCAAACATTTCAATACCAGTTCCTGAGAGACCGTGGCGATATGTTTGTCCTTAGAAAGATGAAAAACAAATAAAGGATGTAAGGTCAACGAGTAAAAGGAACATTCCATGACTGCACTCTGTTTTCTGAAACACTTCACATGAGTGAAAGAAAATACACAGAGCCATAAATCTATCCTGAAGAGATTTGAAATATATCCTTCATAAGAAGTAATTTCACAGATTTTAGAAACTGTAGCAAGAGATTAACAGTGCACACTACAATAAAATGATTATATACCTCATAAAAGAGAGAAGGGAACACAGTGGGTAGATGAAATTCTACAATGCGGGAGCTAAAGTACCTGATAGATTGTCTATGCTATCCTCCATCCTGACACTCCTGTAAGATTATGCTTTATCCAAACTTCATCTGGTCGTGATGGGGTTTTAACATCTTTCATTAGAAAATCACTGTATTTTTCCACTGGCAAAATATGAAAAGTCCTTTCTCCTTAATGTCATTTTTGGAAACTTCCTTTGGGAAGCTATTCCTTCTCTGTTTCTCCTATATTTTCTCCGCCTCACACAAACTCTGTTCTCGTCTCTTTAAATCAAAATTAAAAATGCTAATTTGGCTACTTGCTTATACTTGAATACTTGAATATTGATTTGATGATAAGACTGTGGTTCAGCTGAAGTTAGTGTTTTAGTTCCAGATGACTTTGAAAATAGAACTGAGCCTTCTAACTGAGTTATAATCAGATTGATTTAAAGACTAATTTCAGAAGAGTCAAGAGCCCCTAACTGAATCATATTTTCATGAAAAGCACAGCACTGAACTTTCCAAAGACCTTGGTATTAACTCTTAGAGTACAAATGACAGTATCATATGCATTTTTTAAGCTATGCTGTTACCTGAGGTGCATGAATGGAAGCTGATTTATTCTAAAAGAATGTCTGTAAGTGTTTTATAGGAATATCTGTTTGCTAAGCATATGGATATGTAGACTGTGCCTAGATCTGGCTTTGTATTCTTGGTGAATTGAAAATATGGATGGGAGAAAATTTTTCAGGAAACTTAGCCATTAAAATGTCAACATGTCAGCACGGGGATATTGTCAGTGTGTAGAAGTCCTATATGTTTACAGCATTGACTGCCTATAATATATTATATAGATAATTACCAGAACTATTTTTTGATGGCTCAGTTCATCATACAGGTTGGTTCTTTATTTCTGTATACCTTCCCAATTTGACATTTCTTGCTCTAGCATGTCCCTGTGTTTCAAGTCCAAGTAAATCAAAGGGAAATGGCCTTTAAAGAGCTACCCGTCTTTTTTTTTTATGTTCAGCATATCTCTTTAGCTATCATCAAAATAACAGCTTTTATCAAACAAGTGGCTTTTAAAATCCTTAATGTTTTTGAAGCAGGAAGTTTCTGCTGGCCACAGACCAATTATTTCTCCACGAGGTATATACAGAAGCAAGTAGCTGTCAGAACACTTTTAGACCAAACGTCCACAGGTATCAAATTTAGTACTGAAGCAATCAGAGCAGAGTGCAGTAGGACAAGGAACTCACAGCAAGAATGAGGGGAGGTTGTATCATTGTTCTTTCTTCTCATAACAGGCTCATGCCATATTGCTGAAGAATAATGTGTGAATAACTTTGGATGTTATCCTCTGAAGGAAAGACTGTGTGGAACAGCAAGTACAAAGTCTTTAGAATATAAGACCTTCTGTCTCACCAAATCTGGCCTCTGTTTCTTGCTTCAAGTACCACAGGCAATTTGATTACATACCTTCATTCATAACATGACTGAATTCCTTCCTAAAATAAGTTGTTTATGTCCCTCTTACTCCTATGGAAAGGCTTCTTTAGATTCTCACTGGAAATGTAATTTTTGGCTTAGTCAATTTACATCCATTTTTGGTGTACTTTAATGGTTATGTTGTCTTTTTAACAGAAATGGCTTTTCTCGTTTGTAAGTATCCACCTCATATATTTATAGCCTTTCTAGTATACTCACAGAAAAGAAAACTAGGTCAGAAGAGATCAGTTTGTGCGCACTGCCTCTTGTTCAGTCACTAGGCATTATCAACAAGCATTTGGCTCAGACTTCTTTATGTCCCTCCCATCAGGTATTTATAAACATTATTAAGATCCCACTCACTCAGCCTTCTCTTCTCCTGGCCTAACAGTTTCAGCTCTCTTAGCCTTTCCTCATATGAGAGATGCTCCAGTCCCTTAGTCATCTTTTAGGCCCTTTGCTGGACTTGGCCTTTGTTGCACTGATGAGATTAGACACAGTCCCAGCACTTCTAATGTGGCCTCATCAGTGCTTCAGCTTCCTTGAAACTAAGTGCTTCAAGGACTGCACGCATTATAGCTGTCTTATGCCTGAGCAGGGCATCTAATTCTTGTGTATAAGAGAAGCTCTGCTACCCAAGTCACACGATACACATTCAACACTATTTCATTTTCTATCTGTTACTGCAGTTCATCTAACTCCTCACATTTCACAACCCCTATGGGATGACAGTGCCTTTCTCTTTAGCAGCTAGACTTAGGGGCTGGGGACAAAGATCTTGAGATCTGAGTATAGCTTTACCTCACTAGATATCTTCAGGCAATAGGATCTGCACTAGATATCTTCAGGCAATAGGATCTTGGTTTATGAGAAATCATATTCATTTGCTAGACTTGTAAAGTGCTTCCAACAATCTGGTGTGAGCTTCTCAAATGCAAAGTGTTATTAAAGGGATAGCAATTAAGATCAGAAGATGCTAATATTTTCCCTCTATTTAAAGGATGAGATTCAACTAGATATAATAACAACTGAAATTACAGCAATATTTTTGTCACAGGAAGCTGTAGAGATACATAATATCAGCACGCTTAATAAGAGATTAAACAAATTCAAGGACACTAGATTTATAAACAAGATACTAAAGAGGTTTGACAGGGTTATATTTTCTATCATTCCTCGTACAAGAAGTGTGAATACTGGGAAACACAAAGAAAATAGACTGCAGTAATTGCCCAGGTCTGTTTGCTGTCTTCTATTGCCACTCTCAGGGACAGAATACTAGGTTAACCAGTGGTCTAATCAAGTAGAGATGTTCTTATCTTCTCAGTTTGACTTACAGATCTTAGTAACAGTTATCAATTCTAAATCATTGCTAACACTTGTTTCAGCCATGATAATAACCAAAGAATCAAAATAACTATATGTATTTTGTGCAGTAAAAGAATGAAAAGTAGAAATGTGGAAATAGAACTGTCCTCCATATCTCACAGTAAGTTGATCATTTTGTTCTGTTATTTTGATTCTTATGTTACAGATTTTATCATGGCAATTTATCACAATTTTCAGTGACAAAGACATAGACTTTTCCATCTCAAACTTCAACTTCAGCTACAGTTTGGGAATCTGCTTTTAGGAGCAGGGCTGGTGTCATGGTTCCAGTAAGAAAGCTACTCAGATTCCATCTCCATGAGATACTACTTAAAACACCATTTATTGAAGCTGATATAGAAGGAAATGGATAGTATAGATTATTTTATATCCCTCCAGATGCTGAGAATCCCAAGTTGTGCAGCAACGGACAAACTTCCAATCAATTCTATTCATTATTTCTATTGTTAAACAAAGAGACGTTTACATGAGAGCATATTGTTTCATATTAAGATAAAGATAAGGACAACAGACAAGGACTTTAAGATAAGGACAAGGTGATGTAATTGCCGATACTAAGTGGGACTGCCTGCAGGCTCCTCCATTACACCTAGCCAGCTAAGTTTATCCTGCAGCCAAGCAGTATGTGTGGTACAGCATGGGCCTGAAGGTCAAGCTATATGTTCCACATAGGCCTATACCTCCTCGTGTTAACTGTTTTGTGGTTCACTAACTCCTCAATATGTAAGAGTCTTTTGGTTAGGACTACTGCAAGGAGCTACCAAAAAACTGATGCGTCTGGAGTAAAAGTCAGCCACACTCCTTGGAAGGAATATCCAATACTCTTTCACTCTTTTTATTATGTGTAAAATTGACTGTTGATGCATAATTCATCAGTACTTAACCGTATGACCTCCAATAGCCAAGATAACTCTGATGCACCTGTTCTAGCATTTCTCGATCACACAAATCAAAAAATGCTCTGAACTCATTCACGTCTTCCTGTTCTATTATTTAGTGCTTCCTTCCCTTTAGCACCATGAAGTAATTAACCTTTCATCTCTAAAAGTTAAGGAGAAGGCTACTGCTCTGCTAAGTGCACAAGCCTACTTTGCCCATGAATTTTTTAAATCTCATCTAGATATATAAAAATATGTCATGAGCTAGGTTAAGAAATAATAAAATGAATTGTGTTGGATATAAGAAATAAGTTGATATGTTACAACTCGGTGGGATCATAGTGTGCACTGGTGGACATTTCATAACATCAAACACATAATTTTCAGTACCAAGTGACAAAGTCATGGTTAATGTTTTCAAGCAAAAGGCCTACAAAAAAGTACTTAATTCAAAATAAATCAAAGCAATTGTGAGTAAATTAAACATTGATCATAAAAAAGACTAATTAAGATGTACTAATGATATAAAACTAAATTGTTGTGTAATTTATGCATAATTATCCCAGAACAAATATGTAATTATATTCCTTATGATACATTAAAGTAGTTTTTCCCTCTCTCTCACTCTTTTTATTTCAAGTTGTTAGGTAGAAATATGTGCACTCTTATGATACAGGATAGAAATGAGAGTTAAGTGATTTTAATGAACTTATACTTTTAGTTTTTAAAAGTTAGAAAGGATTTGTTTCTGCATAAATGACTTGAGTGTGTAGTATTTCTATAGACTAATTTTTCTAGATAACTGAATTAATTAGTGTTTGTATATAGTTTTGAAGACATAAAATGCCATATAAGCATTTTGTTGCTATTATTATTACTATTACTATTATTAGTTGCAGACACTTTATCTCAGATTTCAGAATGGCAGTAGCTTTAGCTGAAGTAGAAGTGGTTCAAGAGTGATCTGGGGATGAGATATATTACTTTAAATCCTATATAAGTAAAATAAATGCAAAACCTGTAATGATAAATGCAAACTTTTAAGTATTAGCCTGGAGTGAAGCTGTTCCAGTAAAATAAAACCAAGTTACTATTTTGTTCAAATTTTAAATCTGAAATTCAGATGTTTCCTGAGATTCTGGAAGTTCTGCTTACTTCTTTCCCTATCTTTGACATTTTTCATGTGCTTAATAACTGCATTTTAAGTTGTGACTGGACAACTGATACAATCATCTGAATTCAACTAAGTACAGGCCAAAAAATGGCAGGCTCTTTGAACTGTCATCAGAGAGAGAAAAAAAATAGAAAGAGAAAAAAAAAAGTAGCTACTCTCTATTTAAATCCTTCAAGGCAATTTCACCTAGTGCTTAACTATCCCCAGCTGCACACAAATACCCCTTCAGCTGAGCTGCAGGCTCCAGCCTCTGGCTGGCTGGTTATGTGTGTGTAACTCTACATATTGGCTTTCTCTTACATTAATGAAATCCATACCATTTCTTTTAATTGGAGTGTGGATTTTGTTTTTACATAGTATTTTTCATTTAAGTTCAGAGTCATTTTGTTCGTTGTTTTTTTTATCATCTGAATAGTATCTATTTTTCCTGGCAGTCAGTCATTATCTGCTTCATATTTCATATGAAATGATGGATTATTTGCGCCCTCTGTGATCACATGACTCGATATCAACAAGCATAGAGAATTATTCAGATACATTTATGCACCTCTGTGAAGGAAGCTTCACAAACACAGGTCCTCTTTCTCTTGCATTAAAAAACCTAGTTTTTCATGTCCATACTTAGGAAATATGCAAGAGATAAAGGGCAACTCTTCTCACTGAAAAAGATAAAAAGGACCAGAAAATCTACAGTTTGTAATAAAGTATATTTTTTGTATAGCATTACAGAGTATCCTGGACCAAGATGTTATGTAGATTTTGGTTGAGTATGAGGGCTCTTAGCTGAAAGAAATTTTTGAATTGCATCCAAATTATTAATCCATATGCAACATGACCTAACTCAGCTGGGTATTTCTCATCCTGCATCCTAGTGATTTTCTTTCATGTATTTTATGCATTAGTGTTAATGCAAAAAGAATCTAAATGATGCCCTTGGATCATAAAACTTTCTCACTACCAAGTATATTAGATTATTCAGATTTCTCAAAAGTTTCTACCAAATCCTGGCACTTTAGCTCAGTGGTTGAAATCTGAGATCACTAACTAGCAAAAAATTGCTCTTTTAAGTAACCTACGGGAAATAATCTGGAGTAGCATAAACCAGTTCTTATCTTATTATGTACTTAACTGGTCACATAGTAACCACTCATAATAAAGAGTTGAGAGACAAAGTACAGAAATTATGTTCAGGAGAAGACTAAAAATTATATGTTATGGTACGGATCTTCAAGCTGACCTTTAGGAGTGTAGGTATGTACAGAATCACCAGAGAAAAATGAACAGCCATCTTGGAGAATACAATACATATAATAATTTTATATTGGAGATTTTTTTTAAATTTTCTTCTTAATAGAAAAAGAAATCTTTTAGCATTACAGTAAGAAATGATATGTGTATGTATATATTTTGAAGAGGGAAGTGGAGATAGATTTTTATTTATTCAAGATAACAAAATTTGATATATAAGTGCTACTTGAAATAAATATGAAGGCAAGTAAAAATGGGAAAAATCTCAGTCCCATATGGGAGGAAGCTTTGTTTACATACAACAAAGGAAATTAGAATGGGCAGAAGAAGCAGAAGACTTTGGGAATCTGATCTTCTCAGAGGGAGAATTCAAAGAGGTGGTTTATGATCTTGGAAGGTGAGATCAATTTTTTTCCTCCCAGGCAGTGTTTGGCATTGTTAATATATTTATTCCTATGACAACCCAAGCTCTGTCTATTTACCCCTCGAGCAATGGTTACATAGAACAGCTTTTAACATAATTTTAACATTCCACCTCTCCTGAAGGTGCTCAATGGAGACCTTGAAGAGTGCTTAATATTATACAGAAGGATTAATCCTGCACTGCAGCAATTCCCTATAGATATAATTTGTAATGGGACTTTCAAGGGTCTAAGTGTCCTGTAGTTTTCAAAGTCTCCATCATAAGCTTTCTGGGCAGGAAACAGTCCTTATAAAACACACATTGCCAAGAGAGTAGGAGGCTTGTACTAGCTAAGCATTAAACTGTGTGATTTTGATGTCACCTTAGTCATTTTGAAAGAAGTGATATTTGAGGAAGTACAAGTTTGCACCAAATTGGAGGGAAATGTTTCCTCTGGATTTTTTGTTTTGTCTGCTGAACAAGATGCCTACAATAGTTGAAGTTGGATAGTCAGCTATAACTCTAGCTCAGGACTCTGAGCTTGTGTACATAAATGGGCAGATTTTTCAGTCATTTTGTACTTTGGTATCTTGTCTGCAATATGTGCAGTCTTTTTCTCTGTGAAAAGCTTCCTCACAAAAGTGAATTATCAACCTCTACTTCAGGAAGGCTCTGAGATGCTCATACAGAATATATGTGGTATATCCACACAAGGTAAGAGAGAATGGAGCAGACAGAAGAACAGAATGAAGGCAGGAGTTTTTCAGTCAGCCTCTGGGCATAGGTTTAATCCAGACAATCTTTAACATTTGCAGTGTAAATACCTATATTTGAGCAGCTATCTGATGATATCTATATGATTGCAGCTATCTCTATCCTCATTTGTGCCCAGTGACTGTGGGGATAGCATAGGGTGACAATCTTCAGAATGGCGCTCAGCATTGCAGATGCTGGGTATTAGGTGTGATGAACACTGCTCCAGATGTCTAATTTAAATCCTTGTAAAACTCAGTTGTTTGGTGTGGTGAAGGAGAAACTAGATACAGAATCTTGGAATAACACAGCACATTAAGCAAAATACAAAAAAAAAAGATCAGGACATCTACAGAGGTATAAGAGGTTCATGGACTGAGACTCTTCAAATATAGACTCTTTAATGACCAGTAAGGAGATCTATTTAGGTTCCACCTTTAGTTTCAGGTCTGCTAAGCAGTACTCACTTTTACTTCTCCACTCTCTTTCAGTGGAGAGCTTTAATAAACTTCTTGGCAGTGGCAGCCAGGAAGCAAACTAACTAAATAGGCCCCAGAAGCAATTTTTTTCTTGACTCAGCTAGTTTTGGAAAAAAAATACATCTAGCTCTGCTGACAGTAATGTTCCCCTCATTCTGGAAGGTGACAGAGAGTCAGAGAAAATGTGAAAAGCCATAAAACCAAAAAAAAATAGGCCTTTTTTTTCCCCAGCTGTTCTAAAATATTTTAAATATCACCAATAAACTGTGACTTGCTAGGGCATTTGGTTTGGAAGGTGGAAAAGGAGATGGCTAGAAAGATTTGTGTATAAAACAATCTCAGCTGCTATTTTTGAAGATGCATTTTGAAAATGGAACATTTTCAAAACAAACATCAACATTTTGAAAAAAAAAGGTCTTGTGTAAAGCAAGGTTTTCAGGCTAGGAACAATTGTTTCCACAGCTTCTTTCCACACCTGAAACTTTCACTTTTTTTTCCCCTCTTTCCACATACTTTTCTAAAGCTTTCCAAAAGCTCTTTTAAAGCTTTACTCCATGTACTTTAAAGTGCACTCTGAATATTTAACCACTGGATTTCTGAAAAGATCTTTTTTTTTTTTGTAGCAAGACATGATTGCTTTTCTTCATGTTATTAACAGTTCATGACAAAACATAAGGGAAGCTTAATTCTAACACATACAGCATTGCTGCAAAGGACATTTACTTGTTCTTGTAAAAATATACCCTTTTGCAAAATACAATAGCCATGAAGTTCTGTATAGTTATATTAACCCAAAAGTTCTTGCTGTTCAATGCTGTTATAAATTGTACGACCTAAGACTGCAAAGTTACTAGGAAATGCAAGAGTAAAGCAAAAACAAACAAACAAAACAACAACAAAA
>JAVCKT010035235.1:0-10205 GCA_032273925.1 Rhynchotus rufescens
ACTCAAATTCTGCAGCAAAACTGCACTCTGGCCAGGAGAGCCAGGGCAGGATGGGTCCCTCCATCTCAGCCACCTCCATCCAGCTTTCCACCTGGCAAGGAGCCCTGCTGGTCACAAAGCATGTGGCCAATTGCTAAGTTTGACTGTGGGAGGCCACCCCATGGGAGACCCCATGTCTGAGGAGACTCCACTGGGACACTGCTGCAAAAACGGGGCCCAGTTGGAAGCTCTGCTTCTATGAGAAGGACTTTCTTAAGTACTTATCCCTATGGAGCATCCCAGCATAGGTGCTTACACTTAACACCTGCACAGCATATTCCCAGGGTCTTCCCCCTCACAACATTTTTCTTCCAACCAAGGCGATTGAAAACAATGGAGACAATAAATCTCTGTGGGCGAGAGCCGCTAGCAGGGCCCGGCGTGGCTGCTTCATCAGCGAGGGTGACAGCAGAGCCCATCACCCCCCCGAGCCTGCAAATCAAATGGGGCTGCCTCCTCGCAGTCAGCTACAATATTGTTTCCTTTGCCCTCCGTACCAGCAAGTGGTCACAGCAAAAATTATTACTGATGGCATGTGACAGGCCTACATCACATTTTGACGTTAGCTTTTAGCTACAGCTTTTTTTTTCCCCTTTTCTTTCTTTTTTTTTTTTTCTTTTTTTATTTTTTTATAGCTGTCAGCGTGTTCAGTCAAATACCTGCCTGTCATCACCGTTGGGCAGATCTCAATGCATCTGCATTATGGAAGGGGACTGCAGCTCCTTCCCAGCACTTTATTATAGTCCCCGTATAGCTTTTTATCACAAATTCCTTACGCGTAGCTGTCCCTGCTCTGCCGCAGAAATCTTCCAAGTTGGCAGCTCCAGTGTCTGCTGCCATTAATCTTCTCTGTGCTGCAAAGAACGAGGCATGGGATGATTTATTGCAATTACCTGTTCTAATTCAGAGGCGCTCAGGTGAGTTTGGTTGAATCGCAGTTGCTGGTAGGAATTTTGTCCCTGAGCAGCCTGGGTGTATAATATGCCTCTGTACACCTGAATTCGCTTTTCTTCTCAAACATTACTCAGTTAATCAGGGGGGAAATATGCATTATAATCACTTTTTAAAGTAGTAGTAAGGCAGTGCCAGTGCTGATAAGTGAAAGGTTAACCACTCTGAAATCAATTCAAAATTAAAAGCTGTAATCAAATGTCTTTGTTATTTGTGCAAAAGCAGCATTTTCCCAGGAAAGCTGTAAACTGAACATCTTTTACCTGACATTTCCCAGGCTGGAGAAGTTCTCATTTTTATTTTAGTTGTCATTCTCAGGTTTTCCCCTGACTTTCTGTTCTTTGAACTGGCAGGGACCTGGGGTGATGTGCAGTAAGTGAAGGTTGTGCCAAGCTGCGATCAGCGTTGATGCCTTGAGCCAATTACGGAGCGATGTTAATGGGCTCTGAGGGAATTCTGCTAAGCTTCCCACTCCAAAAAGGACGATGCCTACAACACAGCGCCACACTGAGCATGAAAGATCTGAAAGATTAGAGCAGATCACCAAGTTCCAGTTTTTGAGGAGCTTACCTCCTGGCTGTGATTGAAAGGGAAGTGTGTTTTATAATAGGAGGACACATAAGTGATTTTTTCTTCCTGTAAAGATTCATACAAGGTGTTGTATGTGCAAGCAGGTTTGTGGGGCAGCATCTCAACAGATTACACACACTAGGTATTAAGCTATTCTACCTTTCTTTTGCTCTACTGCTGTTTTTCTTGTTTAGTATCAGAGACAAATAGTGAAGGTCAGGTGAACTCTGAAGTGCAACGTGGGGACTAAGGTTGCACATAGCGGGACAATGTTAATTTAGGAAAGGGTACCTGTCAACAGTAGGTGGGTGCACGCACTAGTTCACACGAATCCTGCAAGGAGAAGCCGTATCTGGGACTAGCTTCAGTCACTTGGCAGATGAGGACGATTTTGAGCACATGGATGCTGCCAGGTGGCTGGGAAGCGACTGGGAGCCGCGGCTGCTGCTGCTGGGCTGGCAGCCAGCAGGAGAGCACTGATACATCCGCCTGGCACAGGGCGCATGGGCACTGTGGTGGCCGGCACGCAGCTCTCCCAGGCGGGTCTGCACTGGAACATCTACTGCATCTACATGGCAACTTGATGGTGGGTCTCCAAGTGGACCCACATATTTGGGAATCAGGAACGGCTTCTTCTTGCTTAGCTTGGACAGTTTCCAAAGCAGCCCAAGTTAAGTTGGGAAAATGTACTCATTCTGGGAGGCAAATTTGCAAGGGACTTACAGGCATATAAAAATAGCATCTTATCTTGCACAGTTATAAACTCCCACACAGACAAGCCCTGAGGCAAGAGGAAAGAAGGAAGGGCGGGCTCTTCATGATAGCCCTGGCGTCAGCTGCAGTCACGTGCGTGCGAGCGGGCAGCTGGAGCCGACATATGCTGCGAGCCCGTGCCATATGTAAATAGGGCCCCGCCACAAGAGCCTGAGCACAGAGAGCCCAGCCAAGGCATCGTCCACTGGGGCTCCCTTTGGCCATGGAGCCTGCTGGTGAACGCTGCGTGTGACCACGCTGTGACACTATGCAGCAAACCTGTTGACTCCCTCCTCTCACGTGCAGTTGTGACTTTCCTCCTGGGTACCACTGGAGCAGCTTGGTCCTGGTGCAGCTTGTGTGGAGCAGGGCAGCGTAGAGCACAGAGGAGTGGGGATTTTTGTTATGTTTTGGTCTGGTGGCTAAGTCCTGGGTGAAGACCACATCTGTCTTCTTGGCTGTAGGATAGAGGGCTTCCAGCATCCACTGGCCACTCCTAGTATTTGAACAGGCTCAAAATAGGTGGGCAACTGTTCTCTCAGAAGCGATTTTACTTGTTAAACCTTTGATTCATTTAGCTGTCTAGGGCCGGCTTCAGCCCAGAGCCTTGTCAAAATACAGTGCCACGCTGGGGCTTGTTTACAAGATAAACCAGTAGCTGCTTTCCCTTCATCCCCTGCCCCTGCTCTGAACTTGAAATGGGAATTATCTGTGCGTGTCAGAATCCAGAAGAATCAAAGCCTCCTTGCAGATACCCTTGGGCCCATCTTTCTGCTACCTTGCAAACATCTTTCTATTTTCAGGGACAGCAAACCTGCACCTAATCTTCTAGAGGCAAGCATTGCTCCTGGGGAGACAAACGACACCAGAAGCATGTTGCCGAGGGAAGGAACCAATTTTCTTGTGCACATGCCCACCTTTGCTTATCAGGCTACCACAACATTTAGAGCATTTGAAATCTAGCTTGGATTTCTTCACTTTTCAGGTTCTACAGACAGTTTTTCAGAAGTGGTCTTATTTGCTTTCAAAGCAGCCACATGAAAATGCTCCCCCTTTGGTTTTTACGCATCTGCTTTGCGAACGTAAGAGCAGAGGCCTTGCTGATTTTTTTTCCTCTGAACTGGTGTTTAGTGACTGCATTAAAAGGCCACACACAAGCTCCTCTCTTATTTGCATATCAATGCTTCGCCTATTAGAAGGCAATGGAGTGAGGGTCTCGCAGTACATACCCTCTCCCAGCATGAGGCACAGACTTTCCACGACATCCTTTCTTCAGCTTTCATGTCACAGAATATTATACTGTGATGCCTGGAAGCCAGGATAAACTGGGGCCGTTAAATGTTCAGATGTATGCTCAATCTGTGAAGCTTGCAGCTGCTCCACTCTTTTGATAATGCTAGTAAGCAAAATTAGTAAATAAAATAAATGCTCAAGGTTCATTTGCTGCACACCCCGATACATGAACGAGAATAGAATCGAGGACATCAAAGAAAAATAAAAACCAGGCTAGTAATGACATGTTCCCCTTAGGCCTCTTTCTTAACCTAAATGTTGTGTTAAAGGGATAAATGTGTATACTGAATTATTATACCCAGTTAAAAGGCAGAAATGAGATCTGAGATCATAGACATAGTAAGATCAGCATTATCTCCTTAAGATGAAAAAAATGTATATTTTGCTGAGAAGATGTGACATAGCGAACATATTCATGAATTTTGTTTATTCTGTGCCTCACACAGTGAAATCCTGCAGATTTTTTGTGGACTGCCCTCCATCCCCGCTCCCATGCGCATGGCAAGGGTACACCAGGCACGAGCTGCCCCGTGGGACCAATGCAGAACCTGCCACGAGTACCTGTGCTCAAACACATGGAAAGCTCCCCAGAGAGGGAGGTTCCAAAGAGATATGAAGGATGCGGAGGAAGACAAAGCCGGGTGATAACCTCAGGGCTGCTCTGCAATACATGGCACCACATATATAGCCGGGTGAGGAATATAAAGGTGAGGACACCGGAAGAGGATAGTGAGAGGGTGTCATGGACAGCAGAGGTGGTTTTTACCTTTAGTGTTTAGAGTAAGAATGTCACAGAAGAGCAAGGTACTTGCCACCAAGTTAAGGCACAGCTACGCTAAGGGCTGCCCAGCCCTCACATACAAGACTGTTCATCTGCCGAGGACTTCTTAGACTGAGCACACAAATTGCTCGGATCTGGGAGAAGAGAGATCATTTTTGTGAGAATCTACCTAGAAAACAAGACAAAAACAGATCAAAATAAAGCAGAACAAAACAAAAAGAATTTTGTCTCTCTTTTTTCTTCAAAGATAGTAAGGTGTGAGAGGTGGTATGTTCCAAGGTGCAGCAGTGGTAGCTTTTTCAGAGAAGATTGGAAAAAGCAGCATTGAGATTAAAGATAAATGAAACGCTAGAAGTGCACCCTGATCAGCTGGTAGCTGAAGGCTGCACTTCTCCCTCGTAGTCAGTGCTGCTTAATGTATGGTATGGCTCATGAACCTATGAAGCATTCACCTCCACTAAAACCCAGGCATCTCTCTGTTATAAATTAAAAAAATAATTCCTTAATTGGAATGTCAATAATAGAATAGTGGATTGCCTTGGGAACAGTGATTAGAAAAGCTGGAGTCTTACAAAAATGAGATGATGCACTAATACGAAAATAGGACAGAGCAACAGACATTTAGGAATATGTTTTCTCTAAAACCAGACTGATAGATTGTGTGAAATGACTGCATCCAGAAATTTTATAAATACAGAGAAAATTAAGTGAGAGAGCACAGTGTTACTGCAATGCTGAGGTTGAAGACTGTTCTAAAAAAATAAAAAAAAGCTTTAGAAATTTAAAGTTAATTCATAAAATTTCTCTCATCTACAGCACATATTCTTTTCTCTCCCTCCAGTGCTTGAATGTACCACTCACAGTGTTAACACTAACTCCTAATCTGATTTTATGTGTGCTTAACTTTGCACTCTATGAGTTCTCATTAAAACTCAAAATGTATAAATTTAAACACATGCTTAGCTCTTTACAGAATTAGGGTTGCATGTTGTGAAACACATAAGATATATAATACAGCTGCATTAAAATTACAACATAATTCTTTTCTAGATTTTCCTGGTCACTTGTTATTTTAATATAGCTTTAAAGGCAGGTAGCGTTAAAGATTGCAGCCTACAGTCTTAGTTGTAATTCTATAACAGAACACATAAAGCTTTAAAAAAAATGCAATCTATTTTTTATTTGGAGTTTATGCATGAGTAATTTACCATTGTATTAAAGAGTAATTTACAAGTACATTAAATGTATTTGAGATTTTGTTCCAAATTTTCCTAAATCTTGTTCTGCAAAATTTTCTTAAACAGTTCACTATATATGCTAGTGGTCCAAAATGAAAGACATTTCTTAGCCTTTCCTGGACAAGTAAGCCACAGTTTGCAGCAGATTTTTTTTTTTTAAGTTTCAGAGATTCATGTAAATTTCCCAATTTTAGTGCACTTTCCTGCCAGTGAACTCATTTTTTACTCTGCTGTTGGAAACAGAAATACGGAAATGTGAATAATCTTGAAGCAATAATCTTTAAGTCCTAGAGTGATTAGGGTATTTCGTCAGCTCTGAAGGAGAGGAAGAATTTCCAGCCTGGCTCCAGGCAGAGGTCCCTCAGACAGGGACACTGTGGCTACAGGAGATGTGTTGTAGTAGGGCATAGGGAATTTCTTAATGATCTAAATGTGGGGAAAGTTTCTTCTACATAACCATCTATTTAACCAGTTAAGGACCCATTGCCTTGCAACTGCAGCCTGGAAATTTCCCGCTTCCTTGAGTTTTTGTAAGAACTGAAGGGAACACAGGTACTTCCACTTTCTGTGTAAGTGAACAACCCCTTTTCTATCAGCCTCTGAAGCTCCTGTCCTCGGTGACAAGAATCTGGCTTATCACCATCTCCTATGATGTTCCTCCTTGTCCCCACCAGAGAGTATTGGCAGACTGAACTACAGAGAGCAGCTTCTCTTGGTACATTTAGTTTTGACTGAGCCATGGGGTCCTTAGCAGAAGAGGGTCATAAAACACCCTCTTGTTACTTGCTTTGATTCGCTTGTCTCATTTAATGCTTTTGTATTTAACCTCAAAGTTGGGCACATCCTTCTGAACAACTGCAGTGAAGATTTCAGTGTAGCAACTGCATTTTTGTCTGCAGCAATAACAGATTTTACCTTATATATTTTACAACACACACTAACAGCTGTTTACAAAATAGTGGTGAAGGAATGCAGTCCGCAGGGTATTACAACTATTCATTTATCCAGAGGGATTACACTGTAGAGAACGGCATTTAGACTTCAATTTAGTATGCATCCAGCCGAATTATGCGATTAGCTGATATGCAATAAACCAGAACAGCAACACATGCAGTCAAATGGTGCCAGATAAAAAACATATGATTCTTATACAGGCTCTTATAATGCTGTACCATTTAAAGTATTTATATGCAGTTTGGCTGTCTTGCTCTATAGCTATGCTTCTGGTGCACTCCATGTGTATATAGATCTATGCCTGTATGCAAAGAGCTGTACCTATTTCACAGCCTTTTACCTCCCATTAAATAGTCTTTCTTTCTGATATTTTAACTATGCCAGACTTCAGTTGCTGGTGCAGAATAGTGTTGGTCACTTAAGAAGGGTTATGAATGTTAAAATAAAAGCTTTTGTTCGAAAAGCTTAAAAGAAAATGTCTCATCCAGCAGAAACAGTTAGGGAATCTCAGGAACAAAGACAGAGGTTCTTGGTTGGTTCTAGAGGTTCCTACAGATCTGCCCTCAAAATATTGAGCATTTCCACGGTTAGAGTTTCGAAGCTCGTAGGGAGCCACTTTGAGCACTGGTGGGACTGACCACGCTCCAGTTCAGCCAAGCTTGACTGGCTTTTTCCCCAAAAAACTCACCCGGCCGACTGCCAGCCTCTTCCTCCTGCTGCCCCTGTAACATAGTGGGGTGAAAAGCAGGTAAAACAGAGATGTTTTTGTTCCATTCCCGGGGAATCGAGCAGACCTGGCAGGGAGCCAGGTGGGAAGGTTGTCGTGACGCACGTGTTCCCAACTGGGAATTTCAGGTTTGCACAGTTGGTGGGAGCGAGCGCAGCCTCTGCTGCAAGGCTGTGCGCAAGCCGAAATCCAGGAGTGGGCAGCGGTGTCCTGCAGACCAGCCGTGGATGGGCACCACGCTTCGGTGTGCAAAGCCTCTGAATCCCAATAAAATGAGGCCTTGGCGGGGGCAAACTGGGCAGCCGAGACGGAGGGACCCTGCACACCTCACCCTCCTGCACAGCACTGACATCCCGCTCTGTGCTTCTGCATCCAGGAGATGATACTGCCTTATTACCTTCCTAAGTCCATCACTTTGATACCAAAGTGCCTAGTGCCCTGGAAAAAATCATAAGGAAACAAGCTTTTTCTTGCTTCGCTAGAAACAAAGGATTTACCATGTTAAATAAGGAAAAAAAAAAGATCTGACAGGTTAATCCCTATGCGCTGTGTGTACTGCAAGGGGCAGCAGCCTTACTGGAAATGCTATGCAGAGGGATAATTAAAGCTAGCCTGCTACGTATGCCAAATGAAGCCAAAACATGACTGCAGACAATTCTTGTGAAAGGTGTTATAGGAAAGCTTCTGAAGGCCTTGGCATCATGAACAAGGCTCAAAATATGCAGACAAATAAATATAGACAAATAGACTTATGTAACAAAATGCAGTTGAATTAAAAAGGAAATCAGAAATACTTAAAAGCAATAATTAAAAACATGGAAAAAAAACAAATAAGGCATTTTTAGGTATTGTAATGATAAAAAAAAGAGAAATTTTTGAATGGCTTTTTTAAATCAGTTCCTTCCTTTTTTATGGATGAAACAAATAAGCAGAGTTCCTTATTCTCTTTCTGAAATCCTTAAAAAATGCAGGGTTTATATGAAAAAATAGAAATATTTTGCCAGCTTATTTTTAATTTGCAATATGAATTTGCATCCATCTCTCAGATCAGTGGGATGTCAGTAGTCCATTCTGTATATGCATATGCATGCTTTTATTTATGTTTTCTATGGTTTCGCTGACTGCAAATTTTGTACTGGATATTTTAAAATATTTTCACGTATTTTCCTTACATAAACATGCAGAAAACAAGAGTGAGAGAATGAATGCCCACAAAATGCACATTATTACAGAACTGCGTTTCCAAGTGCATTTATCTGAATTCAAGCTGTGACTGAATGCTGTAGCTGTATCAACACTGTATCAGTGGAAAATACAGGAGGGAAATGTATGAAATGAGACATAACCTACTAAGGTCACTTCAGGGGCTATCACTGAGTGGAAAATGAATGCTAATATTTTCAGATTTAACATGGGTAAGCCAGTCAGAATCAATAGTTTGGGGCTGAATTCTGAACTGCCCGCGGTGGAAGTAATGCAACGTGGACGGTCAGTGAGATGGAATTATTAAAAGATAGGGTGGAGCCAAGCCTAGCCATATGGTGAATGCCATAACCGGGGCAGACCTGTCATGGCCAAGCAAGCTGGGAAAGCAGGCGAAAAGAAATTGTCCTGAAAGAACAACATGCATCCCGCCATGAAGAAATGAGGGCAGAGGGCTGTGGGCAACGCGCTGGCCAGTGACTGACACTTGCACTGATGAGAGACAACATTGGAAGTTGAGCCCCGGCAAGGCAAAGTTGATTAGGGGAGATGGGACCCTTCACCATGCCTTGAAAAATCATCACAGCTCAAAACACTCACTTCCAATACGCCTAATAAAACACTTGGTCATTCATGCAAGCTAGATGAGTAACATATCCATCAGCAAAATAGCTGCATAGCTGGCTACAGCAGATATAGCAGTTCATAATGTACAAAAACCAAAGTCCTTTCTGCCTGCAAAAGCTGTGAGGGTTTCTCTCCATCCATCAGTATGACACAACTCTGAGGCTTAAGATGGAATTTATTCTTTTTTTTTTTAATTATACCTTTTGATGAGGGATGTAAACATTAAAAATGAATAAACATGTTTATCAGCATTTTGGTAAGCATTATAGTTAATACATTTTTTATCTGAACTATCTAATAAGCTATCAAAATTAGGACTTAGTCCTCCACCACTTTATTATTCAAAAGACTGCGATGAGACAACTAACATGAATAAAATTTACTTGGATGCTTTCAGAAATGAGCTCTTATGCAGCAAAAAATTGCCCAGCATTCAACCAGTCGCAATGCTCCCCAGTTCACACTGGGAACTCTCTGGATTGCTGGAGCTGCTTTGCTTGAAAACCTGGAAGCTTCAGCTTCAGCTTCTTGTGTCCACATGGTCCAGACCATGCTAATGTGGTCTGTCTTGGCTGGCACTGGTCCACTGATCTCTACACCAGCCTCTGGTGTGGTAAGGCTGTGGTATCATCTTCCTTATCTGCTTCTTTTTGCCACTAACTTGTGTCGTGTGCAGTTCTGAAAATTCTAAATTCATTCTTTCAAAATTAACCTGCTATTTCGATGATAGCCCACAAAGCTAAAGCCTCTCTGGCTTTAGAAGTCCACTCTAGAAGTCCACTTGTCATAGAGCGAAATAATATGTTTGATACAGATCAGACAAATACATCTCTGAGCTCTTAGTCTGTGGAAATAAATAGAAAATAAATAAATAAATAAATAAATAAATAAATAAATAAATAAATAAATTCCAGTGAGACAGAGAGACAGACTACAGGATAAGGCAGGGTGGAAGAAGATCTCGCACCTCTGTCTTCTTGATGTGGGAGGACTTAGAGAGTCTCAGCAGGATGAACATGCCCTACACATTATGTATTTTCCAGCACTCATGTAGCTATAATGTAAATCT
>JAVCKT010035237.1:0-12797 GCA_032273925.1 Rhynchotus rufescens
TCTCGATGGAGTTCAAGGGCTCCTGTGGCTCCTGGTCATCTGCAGGGATTTAAACGAGAGCACAAGGTCGAAGAGGCCTCCTGTGCAACACCAGCTGGTTGCCAGTCCCGAGCCCAGGGATCAGGCCGTACGGAATTCAGCCATCGCTTCCCTCAGCATCTTCTACCAGGGAAGGTGCAACAGCAGCCTGGGAGGATGAGTCACTTTCTAGGAGGCAGCCAGAAGGATTTGGGCAGCCTGGATCCCTACTGAACACACCGGAGTGTTCTGTTCTGGGAGACCCCGCGGCACCCGGGCAGCTCCGGCAAACGGTGCAGGAGCGATCCGGAGCACCGGCAGCGGCAGGGAGCCCACGCAGGGCAGTGGGCACAAGCATGACGGCTCCTGCAGCCTGCAGGGATCCAGGAACTCCCAGAGAACTTGCGCGTGGGGACTGTCTCCCCCAGTGACCTGTCAGTGGGGATTTCAGCCCAGCAGTCAAACACCAAGAGGTCTCTAAGGTCCCTCCGTTCTCTGAGACACCCTTTCCTCACACCCCATGCCCAGGTGACTGGGGAAACGCAACAGCCACCTACACAGGGAGGCGACTGGGCAGAGCCAGCTTGCCCCGTCCCTGTCCCCTTACCTGTGCCATCACTCTGAAAGGCTGGGACTGGATTTTCCCCTTCTTCCAGCTCTGCCTGCAGGCGAATATTGACGTGGTTTATCAGATGAGAGAAGAGGGCCAGCGTGAACGCGATGGCTGCGCTGTACTGCTTTGAACCTGCAAGGGGAATGAACAACGAGCTGGAGGAGAGCAGCTTGCCCAGCAGCCTGCAGTACCAGACAGAAGACCTGGTCTTAACTAAGTGGAACACCAAGTGTGAGCGCTTTCTGTTCACAAAAGAGCTGAACGTCGCACTGATTACCTGCCCTCTTCAGGCTGTGGACACTCATGAGGCAGATGATGACCATGCGGAAGATGAGGAGATCGGGAAGGAAGGAATAGCCGCTCTCGTACTCCTCTTCATCTTCGCTAGTTGAGTTCACATTCGGAGGAGAAGGCAGGTAGAACAAGCACAGGTTGAAATCCTCCAGCACCGACTGGCAGAGGGACGTCAGCTCGGAATCCAGAGAGCTTAGCAGGGGGAAAATGAACACAAATCATTATTCGGGACTGGAGCTTCTGGCAACCTCTGTGTGGAAACTGAACCAAAACTGGCAGAGGATTCACGTGGGTCATTTAGCACTAGACATGACAAAGCCCTGGGGAAACCACTGCAGGCAGCAGCAGCTATGGGAAGCAAATGAGAGGAATCAGACTGTGGTTGTTCTCTCCAAAGCTGCTAATCTGAAGACAAACGGTCAGTGGATCCCCTCCCTGCAAAGAAAAGGGAGTAAAAGCCTGGAGGGACTTGCACATTCACTCCCAGGCCTAGGGTGGCACTGCTGTGGACAGGAGCAAACACAGTCCCTCATTCACCTTGGGGCACTGAGCAGGAGAGGCAGCTCATTCACGGCTGCTCAGTGTAATGAGCTCGTGTCACCAAATATGAAATATTGGTTAAAAAACCAACCATCATCTGGAGATTAAAGTCATTCTTTGCATTTCTCCGCTTCATGTAATCCAAACATCTCAGAAGTGCTTTACATTTAATCTGAATAACTGCTGAATGACTCGCTCCCTGCGAGCTCGGGCAGTGCCCATTAGGATAGACAGCGCACTTTAATGTTAAAAAGCACCAAAGGTTCATATCCACTGCCCAGGTCAACACTGCACTGCAGCACTCAAACCAGGGCCTCAGCTCTTCTTCCTCCCATGGCTCTAACTTGCAGCCCCACAAGAGCTTTGCAAAATTCCTGCTATTTCAAAGAAAGCACCCACAGTGTTCAGTGCAATGGACTGAAACAGGAGTTTCCTAGTTACCACAGAAAAATAATCCTTGTCTGCAAAACATCCAGTAAATGCTTTTCAAGGGGCAACACACTTAGGCTATTGAAGTGATTTCCTATTTTCTTATGCACTAAACATGTGCTAAGCGGATATTAAATGAGCCTTGAAGTCCAGCTCCAGTATAAGTCAATATTTGAAAGCCAAGCACATACAGGGCTATGTTGGCAGCAGTGCAGAAGCTTAAGGAAAGGGAGCACTCCCTGGGATCTGGCGCTTGTGGGATGACACCTGGATCAGCACAGCCAGCTTGGGGAGCCCCAGGAGAAAATAATAAACTGCCAAACTGGACTTAGTCCAGCAGAAGGCTATCAAGGAGACTGCAAAATGACTATATGTATGTCATAAAATGACTTTATGACCATAAAGGCCATAAAGGCAAAGAGAGTTGGCTTCAGTCCACTTGAAAGAGGGAAATCTGAGGGGATATAATCTGTCCTGAAAACTCTGTTTCAAGCAGTAAGAGCTTAATTTAGAACCACCTGAAAACCTCCGAGAAGAAACCGAGAAAACCCCGGAAAAGCCACGCAGCTGTACAAAGCTTCCCATTTATTCCAACACAAACAGGTTATGTTATTCATTCCTCTGAACAAGGTATTTGGTTACAGGTTTCCCAGTGCAGTGAACTGTACTGCACACACGCAGCGGGTGACTTTGTGGCTGAATCAGCCTAAATCCAGTGCTTGCCAGGAGAAACCATTTGAAAGAGGCATTAGAACATGCCAAGGGCACGGGACAGAGCACGGAGGAGCTCAGAGGCTCAGGACTCAACCACTGGCTCAATTTATCTAGAACTGCAGAGTATTTAACCCTCTGGTATTTCAGCCTCCCTTCAAAGGTGACCATCTTCACACACTGCAAGGTTAGCGCCCTCTCCAAGACTTGCATTTTTTTGGCAGAAAGACTCAGCACAGACACTGCTGCCCTGCAGGGAACAACCTCTTCCATTTCCAAACACCCAGCACCGTGAGTTATCACGAGGAGTTATCATCTGTTGTAGCCTTACCTGCTTTTTGGCTGCAAAAGGCTCTGCAGGTACATAAAGCTCACCAGCAACCTCTTTATGTCTTTGCATCTAAAAGAATTAAGGAGAAAACACTGTATCCTACCAGAGAAAAAAGGGAGGTCAACACAGCTCTATTAATCGGGTAAATCAAGGCACAACTGATGCCTACATTCTGGGGCAAGAAAGTCAGTTTAGATGCTTCTACTTCCCACCAAGGTCTCTCAACCCCCATCTACAGCCACCAGCTCCAGAGGAGGGCGGGAAGCCCCTCGCCTCAACCTCTACCAGCTTTTAGGTTGTGATCTCAGGAGAGCATCTAAGAGACCAAGCACGAGATCTACACTGAGGCAGGTTAAAATTAATTAATTAATTAGCAAAAGAAAAAGCTCTCCAATTCTGGGAGCCCTCAGTGGCTCGGAAGGGAGCCTGTTGCCCAGAATGGCACTACCCTCTGCCCGGGGAGGGGGCTGACGGCTTGGCAAGCTCTGAGCCCTTCCCTGGCAGGGGCTTTTACCGTTTCTTGCTCGGGGACAGCTTCCTGGTTTCACACTTCTTCAGCTGGTGATACATCTTGGCCGCCTTGTCGTACAGCCGCTTCAGGTTCCCGTAGGCCCCTTCGAAGGACACTTCAGACTGGATACTGAGGCCCCAAAACAGAACAGACACATAAGGGCTGCTCACATTTCATGCCTTTACTTCACCAGAGAGATACTGAGGCAAATAAATACAGACAGATAAATACGAAGACAGGTGCCTAGTGCTTTTGTTTGAACACGCTGGAGTTCTTAACTCCCCTTGATGTCTGCAAAAGCCACAGCAACATGGGCAACCTTTACACACCCACGTATGGGTTTGTGGCCTGGGTTTGTGCCTTCAGGCCATGCTCAGATAACCCAACTCAGCCACCTCGCTGTGCTGGGAGCCTCACAGGGCACCACCAGCCCCCTGCAGATTCCCAGACTCCGTCCTAGGCACAGGGATGCAGGTGGAAACCCGCCCTCCAAGTGCAGCCCCGCGAGCCTGTTCAGCGACAGCACGACAGTTGGGTTTGACCAGGACTTATCTGGGCATCAGTCCTGCTCAGGGGGAAAAAAGCCCCCTCTGATCTTCCCCATCCCCCTGAAATTCATCCACTGAAAAACACAAGCTCAAAATAAAGGAGAAAATCTGGCAGCAGCAGCCAGGGCGCCCCGATTCCTCCTCCAGGAAACAAGGAGATGCTCACGGGCACTCACCAGCGTAGGTAGCAATAAGTGGCTTCCACATTGTAGTATTTGCTCCCTGCCAGTGTCCCCAGCTGATTGAAGGGCATCCCTGCGACACAAGAGAGGGACAAGGGAATGAACCTGCAGTTCTCCACCTCGCCCTGCTACGAAGTCTATCCTTGACTTCCCACGACGCTTCCAAGCGGGAGGGAAGCCAAGTGGCACCCACAGCGCTGTAACCGCAGTCCAAAGGTCTGCACTGCTTCATCCTTTAGCCACTTGGCTTTTTCTCCCCCGCTTTACGGTGTTTTTAAGATCTTCCCTCCGTTCCTGCTGGGTGTCTGCAGAAGAAAGAGCAAACAACTCCTCCTCAACAAGCACCTGTCCTTGACCCCACTATGGTGGCTTTCTCTCGACCTGGACAACATCTTTTCAGCGTTCGAGTGCTCTGTCCCAGCCAACTGAGCTGCCTAAGTGCTGGTCAGGGACTGGTTTTGGGGATCAGACACATCAAACAATTCGGAAGAGCCCCGCAAAGACAAGGCAGCGAAAACCTCCTCTGGAGCTGCTTCCTTTTGAGATAAGATAGGCACTCAGCCCTTGCCACCGTGTGCTTGGGTAAACAATCACTTAAAGCAGAACGAAGCAAACAAGATTTGTTACTGCCGCTGTTCTTGTCAGCACAGGGGGTGAGCAGTGATGTTCTCTGCCAGCCAGGGCCAGCTGGAGCATCCCTGAGCCACAGGAACGTTCTAACCCATTCGTGGAAGCTCCAGCTTCCTGGAATTATCCGGATGGGTAAGCTGGCATCCTTGGAGGAGACCAGCTTTCCTCAACTCCTCTCCCTGGCTAGCCTGCTAAAGAGTCTCTCAGAGGAACTACCTCTAGCCAGGGAATAAAACCACTCCCCTACCACATTTAGACCTAAACAGAGCAGTGTCACACAACAGTGCTTTTAGGTTACAGCAGCAGGACGTGAACGAGGAAAATCCACAGTAATTTACTCACCGATTTGTGGTGCAACAGAAAGTGCTTGATAGTAAAACCGCTCGGCCAGCAGCTCAGTGTCCACACCCGCCAGCTCGTTCTGATAGCGAGCTGAAAGGAAAGCCACACAGTGCACGTGAGAAACCAGAAGCCGCCCTTCTCTCTTGCCAAGGGGCACCGCTTCCTGAACATCCCTCAGACCTGGAAACACCGGCCAAGACAACAAACCCATCAAATGGGAGCCGCTCTTGGCGACACACAGAAACGCTCGGGGCCGCCGGGACGGTCTGGAACGCTCCTACGTCACCCGCACTGTCCTGCACATCACGGTGCCGCCGCTCCAGGCGGAAGGGACGTCTCTCAGCACTTGTCGGGGTGCAAGCAAAAGGAACAACATCGACTGCTCCATGTGTTAAATGCTGATTCATTCACCCTCGAAATAACTCAGTGTTGCGCTCCACTTTCCGGCACCCCAAACACACCACGTTCTACTGGAGCAGAGCGTGAAATTTGAAGTTAGTTGATTTAATAAAACGTCTGGTGTCTAGACTGGACCTTATCAATCATTATCCCTCTCCAGTACCAGGAGGCATCACAGAGGCTGTGGAGTCTCATTCTCCGGAGGTCTTTAAAACCCACCTGGATGCCACCCTGTGCCACATGCTCTGGGTGTCCCTGCTTGAGCAGAAAGTTGGACTAGATGATCTCTAGAGGTCCCTCCCAACCTTAAACATTCTGTGATTCTATAATTGATTGGTGGTGAATCTGAGAGTGGAGAAATAGGACATTTGTCCTTTGCTAGAGCCACCTCTCTCTCTTTGCCTTTCAGATGATGAACTTTACCTGGGCTACAGATTTGCAAATGGATATGTTTGTATAAAAAAAAGGCAAACCTATAGCGGCTTAGTTCTCATAAACTTTTTGCTGAAATAATTATTGACTAGAGCGAGAATAAAATCCTCAGGGCATAGAGGGAAGAGCGCTAACGATAAGCTGCTGTCCTTGAAAGCAGCTACAGATAGGGAAGTGAGAGCTGCAGAAATGAACTCAGCTCTTCCAAGGAGTTTCTTGTGCGAAGGCTTTGTCACTGAAACCTGAGAGCCTCTGCACAGCCATATCATTCATAATTCAGGTTTCTGATCTGGAAAAAAATCTGGGACTGCAAATTACCATGCTTGTTGGTGATCAGAAGGTTTCTCATTTGCTAGATTCTCTTTACCTGAAGACAGCAGTCCATGACCCCCAGCTAGAAACTCATTTGAGTTGCAAAGTTACAAAATAAGGATCCTAAGTATAATGGCAGGAGAATCCAAAGAACCATTTAGATGAGAACAAGATGCAAAACCAGGTGTTTGGCACCTGAAGTGAGGGAGAAAGGTGAGAAGGAGGGAAGAGAGAGAAAAGGATTTAAGTCCCATCTCTCACAGGGCTGTTCTTACATGTTTTTCTTGTTTTGGCTTCCCTCTTTTTATAATTTGTCTTTTTTTTTGTTTTGTTTTCATATTCTCCTAATTCATATCTAACAGTATAAACTGTTTTAGCTTTGCTGTATTTCCCCTAAGGATGATTTTCTGCTTCCATATGGATAACATCTTTGCATTTTCTTTTGTGGCTCTTCAGATTTAGATTTCCTGTCCCCACATAAGCATAGTTAAATACTAGCAACTCATACAGAACTCCTGTTTGCCCTAGTCTATGACAAATTTATGTATCCTGTCTTCATCTTTAAGACAGATTCATGATATTCATACATGTTGATAGTCTCCCCTAGTTGAATAGTCTCCCCTATAATACTTTACTTAGTTTGAAACTATTCCTTTCCTGTCTTTGTAAGCAATTCTGCTTTTTAATGCTTAATGTCTTCAGAAAATTGAAAGCAGTAGCTGGAGAAACAAGATTCTCTTTGACTGGTCCACAGGCTACTGTGGGTACTGTGTGTTGTAGCTCTCACTGATTCTCTTTGGGCTTGGGATATGAAAGCTGTTGAAGGTTTCTCTGTTGACTGTTCATACTAAATTAAAGGTATAGATCACTAGGGCCTATCCAGGAGGAGCAGAATTGGGCTCAAGAGGACTCAGTGAGGAACAAGTTTGTCTAGTAATTACAGCACAGGCAGGATCTGTCGGTACTTTTGCCCTTTTGTGTCTTTCTTACCAATACGGCTGTGTTGGAAGTGAGAACATAGATTACATGTCATTTAGCTTAGTCTTAGCACTGTTTCTGGATATTTAAGTAAATAGACAGAAATTTTTAGAAATGAGCTGCAATGATGAACAGACAGAAATTATCTTGGTGCTGGTGCCGTAAAATGTAGTAGTTGAGTGTTTGCACTGCTGTCTCCTCTGCAATGCTTCGCATCAGGAACTAATAGCTCATTTGCTGAGAGCTCTGTAAGTGAATGGCGACAGCAGCAAAGAAATTGATGTGGCAGCATGATGTACTCCACTTTTAAGAGATGTCCTTTATGAGATAGTTGAATATATCCAAGAGAAAGGTAGATTTCCCAGATCAATCTTTAATGCACATTTCATGGTCTGTAAAATAGATACTCTTGAGTACAGGCAGACTTCCTCTGGGCTTTCATTGATAATGTTAATGCTCTGAAGTGGGAGGCGAAAGGTGGAGGTAAAATGAAGGAGCTCACAGGGAATTTTGTTCCACTTGGGAATTCATTCTAATAAATAGCATTGAAGAATTTGGCTGAGTTAAGGAGGTTAATAGTTCAGCCATTCCTACTGCAGTCTTATCTGTCAATGCATATTTTTTTAAATAAGAAGTAACAATAAATATGGAATTGCTATTTTAATGAAAAATGACAATAGTGACTCTTTCTGTCTTTCACGGGCAGAGATGCTACTTGGGCAGAATGTTACTAATATAAGTTTATATTAGTGCCAAAGAAGTGTGTTGCACAAAGTGCAAACCTGGCTCTAAACTGTTACATGAAATAACAACAACAACAACAATAATGCCTCTCCATGTCTGTAAATGACTATTTTTCTCGTAAACTGTGTCTCCGTGTATGCCTCCTGCTAATGCTGGTGGTTCTCACAATGGATTGGTGATTGAGTCAGCACCACTTGATAGCTACTGGTATCTTCAAGCCTCCAAGATACTAGGGAAAACTTATGGTGAAGGCCTCTTTCAAATCCTGATAAACTGTTCAACGATGAGGGGCCTTTTCCTTCTTTCTTTTTTTCCTTTTCCCATTAGCAGTAGTAGTTCTTAGCCACCAGGTCTCCTTTTCCCTGTTAAACTGTTGCAAATCATTCAAGCTTTCACTGCTTCACTCTTGCTCATTTTTTCTCCTCTTTTCCCATTTGGCAGCCTCACAATTTCTCATCCCTTCCTGGGACCTGTGCGTATGTTTTTCTTTCCTAACCCACTCATCAGTCACCTATGAGGTATCTCCCTGTTTATTTCAACCGCAATTCCCCTGTCTCAGGCCATGTCTCAGAAAGGTGGCATGGGGAAGGGTTTGAAGAGTGAGATTCGTTAATGGCTTCAACCAAGAAGGCGCTACTGGTTGGAGTAAGAAGCTTATTCTTGAAGCTATAAACTCCAAAGAGGAGTTTACCAGATTATAAAGAGCAAGATGGAAAGAGCGCTTAGCAAACAAAACTTCGTATAGAAATGAAAATACAAGCTGTTTGTTAGAAAAACCTGCTGTGCTGCATGTAGGAAATCTTTTATCAGAGACCTTTCTTAGCACCTTTCTCTTCTTGAGACAGATCAGAAGTGGGAGCTGTCCAGGCGCCACTCCAGTTCTAGTACATCTTTCATAGCATATAGTCAAAGATACAAGAAGACTTCATTACTATTGGTGGTGGTTAATTTCAAATCCTTCTTTTCTTCTTCTTTTCTCTCTCTCTCTCTCTCTCTCTCTCTCTTTCTCTCTCTCCTGCATTCTCCTTTTGTTTCTTTTATTATTTTCCCCTTCAGGCTGTACGAGAAAAGATGGAGCCAGATGATGCATTGATGTATGAAGAAGACTTGGACGATGAAGACTGTGGTGAAGCAGAATTTGAGGAAACCACAAAATTAAAACTGTTGCGTAGAATCGCCTCCCTAGCATCCAAACTGAAGGAGTTTATTGGCAACATTATAGCCACCACTGGAAAAGTTATTGTTACAGTTTTACTTGGTTCAACAGGTTGGTGCTTTTGAATAATTTTCTCCAGAGCCCATTAGATTATGCATTTAACAAATGAGTTTTCAGCACTTTGGCACCTGTGGGAATAACAATGGAAATTTTTAAAGGGAAAGAAATTGCTGCTGATTTTATTTAAATTAACTTTTTGGCAGGCATTGGAATATTCTGAGTTGCTTAATTTTTTTGTACTAATACTAGAAGGCCCTATCATTCTGTATATGGTTTTCACAGTTACTGCTATAACCAAATAATAAATGGCTATGTACTGTAAGTGATGATACTGTGAATTCGTAGATTGGATCCTGCCACTTTCTAGTATAAAAAGGAACTAAAAAATGCCTAAAAAAATAAAAGAAGAGAAAGGATCAACAGCCAAGCTATGCAATGCATAACAGAAGTGATAAACAGACTTCATATTGGCTTTTGCTGTGATTTTTGTGTTTGGGAAAGTAGCTTGATATGATATAACCAGCTGTTATGAGACTGTAAGAAGACATTCAATTTAGTTGTACACAGTATTCTGCTACATACAAAGAGGAATTATACCAAAGACTACAGGTTATGATTTAAAATTGGACTACTAAATTGTAAATTAGCAGTTATTTGCAGTTGTTTGTCTGCTGGGATGATACTTGAATGGAATCCTTACATAAAATTGTAAGTATACAAAAAGCTGTATACTTATATAAGGAGTATAAAATATATAAAGTATAAAACAGTAGTATAAAAACATGTTGATGTTGAATAATGGAGACAGATCTAATATGGCTTTCTTAATAAGGTAAGTTTATCTAACTGATTTATCCATAGAATAACTCAAAGTCATAAATCTAAGGAAAAAAGAAAAAGGTTACATGGATCGCAATGGAGAATAAACTTAGTGGCAGAGAAAAGCATGGCTAGCTGTTACAGACAAATAAATGTTTCTTTGCCATTCTGAAGCTGCATGGGCAAACACAATCCATGGAGAATAAGTGTCACACACACGTGATATCTGGCATTTTCTTTTGAGTGTCATTTATTATCTTGTCTGCATGATCTCCAAATATGGTGAGAAGCGGTAGGTGTCCAGAGGAGACTTACTGAAGTGATGTGAGGTCTGTACAGACTGTATTCCAGTGAGAGGCCTCAAGCTTAATTAGCTAAATACTTCCTTTTTGACTGTGCCAAAAAGAAGGGGGAAAAAAGGATAAATGGTGATTTGCTAAAGCCTAAAAGTATTGACAAATGTACAAAGAGCCTACATTTTTGTAGCAGATTTCTCATGTAGTAGAAGTTAGGAAGTGATCCTGTAGTTAAATCATAAGCTTAGGCAAACTGACGCTTGAAGTATATTTTGATTTTTTTTTTCACAACCAGGGTAATTGACCATATAAAAAAATTGTTTGTGGATATAGATTATTCTCCTTCCCTTAAAGGGCCTAAATAAAGAAAAAGTATCCCTTTAAAAGAAGAAAGAAGTAGTTACAGACTTGAGGCAGAAATTCCTGGGGGAAGTTTTATGGCCTGCATTATGCAGACAGGCAGAGTAAGTGATTCCTGTCATCCCTTCACTTTAAATCCATGAGCCCATGGAAACACTAGATGAAACACTAGCTGGAACACATCTCGACTAGAGACTTGCTCTGAAATGCTATGTAAATAGATGTTATAGTGAAATGCATGCAAAACTACTGTGGGTAGGAGTCCATATGTTGTCTATATAGCTTTAGCTCTCTTACCCGACATCAAGTGGCTGTCGCCGTCAGTTTATGGCAATTTCTGCCGCTAAAATCCCTTGCAAAGTCTCCTGTCTTTTGAGATCTTCTTTCAGGGCTGTCTGAGGAGCCTGAGCTCAGCCCAGCGATCCCAGCATCTGCAGATCTGTCTGGCAAGACAGCAGCTTTTAGACACATGGCCCAACCTGGTTCTGTCAGCTTGAGTGCTGTTGGTGCCTCTGGAGCCTTATGCACATTGTCTCCTGTTTTCTGCTTTCAGGAATGGACACCTTTCATGCTTCTCACTCATTTTTGTGGGCTACCCAGAAAGTGCCAGCTTAACCATTTTTCCAACTGGAATACTCTGTTACATGCGCAAGGAGGGAAACAGTGTAGATGTAAAAGACAGCAGGATCCTTAGCATGTGTAAAGTACAAATTTATATGAATTAAAAGGGAAAAACAGTCAAACATTTGCTGATTATTCTCTAGATACCTTTTCTTTTCAGCATATCTACATCCTTTTATAAATTGTTAATGATTGAAACTTCACTGAATAAAATGAATAATTGTACATTCTAAAGTCTGATATATTAAAAACATGACCAATGCTCTCAGGCACTGTCCTTGCAGTCTTTTTTTTTTCCCCATGAAATACTTGTGCAAATCTCAGAGAAGAGTTTATCTGAGAGGAAAGATATGGAGAGTGGTTATGTGCAAAGTGCTAAGGCATGGCATAAATGAATTGACCAAAAAAAGGATCTTCTTATCATCTAGTCTTGTGGCTAATAGCAATCTATTATTATTAAGTACTAATAGTAATAAGAACGAATTAGATTAAATTGTTTAATAAAATTCTTGCTAGACAATAATATTAGCAACATATTTTTCAGAGTTTTCCATTGCCCTCTATGTTTGTTTTCACAGGTATGATGGTGCCATCTTTGACCTCAGCTGTGTATTTCTTTGTGTTTCTGGGGCTGTGCACATGGTGGTCCTGTTGCCAAGTGTTTGATCCGCTGATATTCAGCTGTCTGTGTGTATTAATGGCTATATTCAGTGCGGGACACTTGATTGGACTTTATCTGTACCAGCTACAGTTCTTTCAGGAAGTTGTTCCCCCCAAAGATTTCTATGCCAGGTGAGAGAGATTTTTTTCTTCTTTAGTTGGGGCATCAGGTATCGTGGAGGCAAGAGGTCTTCTCTCTGATGGTGTGACGTCCTTTTATGCATAACTTTGGCATAATATTGTGTTCAGAGTGAAAACACGCTGTGGGCCAAATGAGTTTGGGTAATAGAGTCATGCATGGGTTTGGAGGAGGGAAAGGCAATTTTTCTTTTGGTCTGGAGGTCCTCAGGTGCGAATGAGAAAGATGTGGCTAAGTCAAGAAGAAGATAAAGGAGGTACCACTGCAAACACTGCTATAAAGTCAGTGCATTCATGCACACCTTTAGCCTTATGAGGCTGAAGGTAATGATGGTGATTGACACAAAATGTGTGTTTGGTGCCACCCTTCTGTACTGGGACTGGTGGTCACTGCGGTCACAACTCCCAGTGGCTGCACAGAGCATTCTGTCTTATGTTCATACCAACAACAACATCACATAGTTAAAAGAGCAGCATGTCTAGATCTTACAGCAGTAAAAATTGATTAGGCAGGATTTCATTGATCCTTTAACTTTCTGCATTCCTTTATACTTTAATCTAAAATAAAATAAAGTAATAGAAGCATGTTTTGGGGTATTCCTTCCCTTCCCTTCCCTTCCCTTCCCTTCCCTTCCCTTCCCTTCCCTTCCCTTCCCTTCCCTTCCCTTCCCTT
>JAVCKT010035238.1:0-10721 GCA_032273925.1 Rhynchotus rufescens
TTCTTAATCTAATAAATAGTTTAAATCTTAATCCTGTTCTCCGTAACTACTGAAAATAATGAATCTCTCCTCAGTTCAGTGTTTCACACTGTCTGCAGCAACTTTCCTTCTTGCAGAAAACTTTTAGGACCCTACATAGGCAATAGTGATGGTTTATGGCATTCATATGGATTTAGAAAGGCAGTAATTCTGTGTGTGTGTGGGGGGGAAGTAGCTACTGAGTCCTCGGCATTGTGGATTTTGGTGAGCGTTACAGTCCTGAGGATGAAACTTGGCTTGCAGCATCTCACCCAGTGATGGTGCTGTCCCCGTGCCCGTCTTATGGTTGGGCAGGTGGGTTTGTGCCTTGCTGGTGGTTCTGATCTGCCATCAATAGCATCGATAGCAGCGTTTCCTGCTGTCAGGAACCTTGAAATTAACGACTGGGAATGGGTTTCTGAATAGGAAGCTGATAACTGCCCCATCCAGTTCTGCATGCTCTGGATTTCAGGAGCGCCAGGAGCAGGGTAGGACCTAACTGGCACTGGGCTCCTTCATCAGGATGGCTGTTGACTTGTGAGACCTTAGGGAGGGCTCACAGGATGTCCTGGTGTCTGGACCCGTTTGAGACGAGACAAGAAGCTGTGGGAACACAAGAAGGTTAGAAGTACATGGGGAGGAAGAAGCTGAACAGGAGCCCCTGGGCCTGCAGTGGGAGAAGCTGGGCTTGCTGCAGGCCAGGACATGTCTGGAGGAGGTAGAGACAACTGAGAGGCAGTAGCAAAGACAACTAGTCCAAAGAATATTTTCACTTACAAGAAAAGATTTCCAGTCTGTTTTGCCATCTGGCAAACCAAAAGAACCAGCAATCTGATTACTAGTAAAGGCTTAAAAAGGATAAATTAAATCACTTCATAAATTAAGTCTGTAGTGAAAGGAAGTAAAGAATTAAAGTACAAACAGGCATGAGTGCATGACTTTTTAATTGAAGTGACAGTTTAAATTTTGGACTGGTTTTAGAAATACTTCAAATTTGTCAGCACGCACAACTGTAGGCAAAAAAGGAATCGTTGTATTTTAGAAATGTATCAAACATTTCTTGCAAATGATCCTTATTAGCAAAGGGTTGTCATCGTAATGGTAACTGATAAAGCAGTATATTTTCAAGGTTGGAGCAGGAAAAACACAGATTTTCTCTTATATTGGCTAAATGTTGGATCTTTGACAGGTCACTGGGTGCAGCTCCACGAAGGGATATGTGGGGCAGCTCTTCATGTGCAACGTCCAGATGCTGCTTCCATCCTGGCTGGAGCAGGGTGTACGCCTGCAAGCTGGGGAATCAATCCTGTGCCCCACAGCTTCCCCGAGGGCTGTTTCTATGTTTTATCAGTGACTTTTTTGGTGTAAAATACACCCTGGGTGGAGCAAGGAGCGTGTTCCAAGTCGGCGCTCTGAGTTGAGGAGTGATGCTGTGTCACGAAGCCGGCTTTGCCCTTGGCCCTGCTCATGGATCCTGGCCATGGCTCAAGCAGAAGAGCCGAGCAGACCCTATGCTTAGGGCAGCCCTGTGTGTTGGTGACAAGCACTTTGCTCATGCCTAGCTGTTTGAAGCTGCTGGCTGAGCAGGCTAGTGGGGGTGTGCGAAAGGCCGAGACGGAACCGCTTCACATCCTTGTGCTTGCTTGTCGACCTGCAGCTGCACGAGGCACCCTGCTTCTTGGCTAGAGCCTTGTAAGTCTTGCACTCTTGCATTTTATCGTAATAGTATCCTTAAATTTTACTGCAAATAAAATAGTCCTTTTTACTGTCTTTCTAGAGCTCCTCACTAGCTATATGCTGAGGTTTCCGCTTTTCACCTAAGTGCCATGTGTAGCAGGACCTTCCGTTTTGCTGAATTAGCCACTGCTTTAAAAAATATTTTGTCCCTTTATTATATGGAAATTCAAATTAAAATAAGTTGGAGTTAAAATTAAAAAATGAACAAGTTGAGCTTGCCAAATATATGGTTAAGTAGAAGTGGGATTTATAATCTTAAGGCAATAAATTACTGATATATAATAGGCAGATTATCCTTCTGAGGATATTCTGATTTTATTGTTTGGAATTCGGTCAATATTCCTACGTCGTTTCCACTCTAATGTAAGCTTGGGAAGATTTTCCACTTGGAATTTGTATTTCTTTTTGTGGTAGGGAGCAGAGAAGTAGGGCACAGTCCTCTCATCACTTCTGTGTCGTGACCCAGCCTCGTGGAGCCTAGGGCCGTTATTTCAAAATCCAATATATTCAAACTTTGGCCTCGGAGAGCAGTAGGATCAGTATACAAGAACAATAGAGTGATAAATATAGATTTTTCATTAAGGAAAAGACTATATCCTGTCATTTTTGAATCGGTGTTCAAAGGATCTGAGAATTCATAGCCTCTTACAGGCTTTAGCTTTATTTTTGCTGCGGAATAGGACTGAACAGCCTTTCCGTGTTACTGTGAGGCATTGCTGACACACAGCAGTGCAATTCCAGTACAGCGAAGGGGAGATGCACTAACGTGGGCAGTAGTTCAATGCGGTTGAGTTGGAGGCATGTGCGATTGCAGGTGTGATGTGGCAGTGCCTCCCTGCCGCGCTGGGAGCCCTTCCTGCGAGGCAGGGCATGCCCGGGAGAAGGGCTTCGGGTTGCGTTACGGTGTAGGAGCCGCGGCCTTGCCTGGTGCAGAGGCTGGGTGACGGGAGGAGAACACCGGTATCTGGGCAGAGGCTGTTGAAATACTCGTGTGTGCACAGCAGTGTGCTGCCCTTATGAGAGAAGGGGTCTGTCAGCTTGACTTAGAGAAACTGTTAAACTTCATTGAGCCTTTAATACAGAGGTTATAGTCAGGAGACTTTCAGATTTTAGCTTTTTAGAAATTACTGTTGCCCAATTTTGAGACGTATGGTAGTATACAAGCAATGAAAACTGGTATTGGAAAGTGGTTTTTGTGCTGTTTGTTTCATTATTTCTCATGTAAGGGAACAATTGATAAGCTGTTGGGTTTGACATCAAAACATGACTTGTACATTTCCCAGTAACCAAACAGCAGAAAGATTTGGGTTCTTCAGTAAATGAAGAAAGAAAAATCATCAGTTGCAGCTATTGCAAGAGGCAATTAATATATGCCTTGTATGTATTTGGTGATTATATATGTTTCTGTTGTACTTTCTTGAAAGTTTGTTGGAAGAGAGCTGTTTGTCACGGAGCAGGGAGGAAGAGGGAGATGATTAACTATAGATTGTCTTTTCAAGCTTTCTACTGATGCAAAAGTAAAGTAACAAAAATAATTATTTCAAAAGTTTTCTGCTTGCTTTTGGTTAACAGGACTCTAAGTGAGTATAGCTCTTTCCACCTGCAATCAAATGCAATAAACCTTCTTCACTGCAGAAGTCAAATTCCAGGGGAAAAAAAAGTTGGAAGCTCACACTTGCACCATAAAACCTTGTTTATTGCAACCATCAGTCTTCGAAGATGTGCCCCACAATGGGATTTGGTAAAGCCATTACAAGGTGCCGTATGAGTTCCATTTGCCTACAGTAAATAGAATGTCAGAAGTGTCAGGGGGAAATAAATATCGGGCTGGTTAAAAGGGAGCGGAGATGGCTCAAAGCATCATTGAGAGGATTGATTTATCTGGCGTGCTGTAATGACTGCAGATGTGGATCTGTTATTCTAGATGAGCAATGAATTTGATGAGCTGATAACACAGGGCCAGAGAGGCCTGGTTTTAATTACTGATGAGGAATTTATTTGTGAAGCGCTGTGATTTACTGAGGGTTCGTTCCATTATTGACAGGTGACCTTGGGGCTTTTCTCTTTTGATGAATAAAAAAAAAAAGGGACGCTTTTTAAAAGAAATCTGTTTTATCGTTGCTACAAATACAGTGAGGTCATTTCAGATATAGCATTATCTTTCAAACTATCTTAATATATAATTATTTTTGTGTAGTAGTTAATTGCCTGTCTCTCTGAGATGGTGATGTGTGCTGCGCTTGAAAGAGACAGATCTTGGTATGGACATTGGTTAACAAGAACTTGTTGGGGAGATCTTTTATGGTCGAGATTCTGCGGCCAATAAAAGATAAAGTCAAATTGTCCAAGTCTATCTTACTGGGTTGTTTACTTCTCCAACTATATATTTGGCCCGCTATGTACTGCAGCGGCCTTGCAGATCAGAAACTGAGGGAAAGGGTTTTTTGTTTGTTTTACTTTCTAAGTAAATGTACAGGCTTGACTGTTTTGAAAACTAGCATCTCAGATTAAAGTTTTGCAATGTTGTGCTCTTTTGTTGGGTGGAATATTATTGACATGCCTATTTCTATGCAAATTTTCTTTGAATGTAGTACTTTTCCTGCCATAAAATAGACTTTTTGACTTGTTCTGTACATGCAGTTGGTGATTTTGATGTTGTGTTTTGTGCTTATACCCTTAATTCTGTACTTCACAAGTTGAAGAACATCAGGAATAACCAAAGTAATTTCAGTCTAGGATATGGCATAATCATTGTGTAGGTGCCATGGAGTTTTTGCAGTTTGTAGGGAGAAGTTGCTGCTAAATAGATTTAAAGAAGTGCTGATTTGGAAACCATCTGGATTCAGAAATTTGCAGAAGATGCATGTCTCAATGAATATACAGCATAGCGTTTAAAAGAAGTCAGGAAGAGGCAGATACTGAATTGGGAAGGTAGAACACCACTAATTTTCTTCTGCAAGCCTTACAAGTGTTCCTACCAAAAATACCTTTTAAAATCATTCATTTAGTACTCAATTTCAGTGAAATCTTTGGCTACGGCAAGATTTCTCTCTCCTCATGTAGCCAAACACTGTTTTTCCTTGGGATTCCCGTTTAGACCAAAGTCTATTCAAACTGCTTGGGTGTTATTTTCCCGCGGTGAGGCAGCACAAGAGGTGGCAGCAGACCGGAGAAATGTCCATTGGGACCAAGGGTAAGGAACCCTTCAGTGTCACTGCCAGTTGCTCAGTGAAACAGGGAGTAGCTGAGTCAGTGGCAGGTGCAACGTGCCGGGGATCCAGCCTCCTTCGGGAAGCGCGGCAGGAATAACCGCAGGCAGCTTGCTAGGCAAGGAGCTGGGCTGCAATAAGGCACGACCAGCCTGGAGAATAATGACACTAGGTCTACATTTATAAGTGGACTTTATGACATCTTTTTGGGGGATTTTATCTTTCTTGGAGTTACTTGAATGTAAGTTTGAACTTGGTTTATTAATCCAATACCTTGAAAACAGAGATGAAAGGAAAACAAGGAGAAAAAGAGGAGAGAAATGGGAGGAAGGACCTTTGTTTTTAAATGAAGGCTGATTTCCTGATATACCCATCAGCTAAGACTTCTGAATTAAAAAATAAAGAATGAAAATGCTATCAAATGCCAAATCTTGGTATATCAAATAGCTCTCCAAGGAAACCTCTTCCCTCCCCTGCAGTACTGGAAGGGATTGGCAGTTTGCTACCCACTGATCTTAATTTCAGTAAATCCTCTGTAACACAGGATCATGAGCCTGCAATATTTTTAGTCTCATTTCAGTTTCCTAATGTATTTTACTGATCTTGATATTTATTCCCTTCCCGGGAACGGGTATTCGCTGCCTTTGCACCTGGGGGAGGTTCCGCGCTGTCCCTGTGCGTGCTCAGAGCAGATGACTCTGCTCCTTTCTCCTCTCCAGTTAGGCTGCCTGTGCTTGTGTGGCAGGTCTGACAACGTGAGGAATTGGTCGCTAAAGATTCCATTTTAGACTGGTTAGAGTGGTCTCCATAGGCTACTAGGCAGCTGTTTGATCTGATCTCTGGAAACATTGTCTTTCCATTTTTGTGGACCTCGATAGAAGCCTGACATTTCCCCTGAACAACAGAAATGTGTCACGGTTTTAGTCACAGAAAGCACCAAGACAGTTTCTAATACTTGTTGAGGCTGGTTCTGGAGCAGTGGACTCAGTGCAGGTTCCAGTTGTGCCGATGCAACTCAAAGCAATTCAGGATGTGGCAAGGGAGTGCTCTGTGTGTGTGTGTGTGTGTGTGTGTGTGTGTGTTCAGGAGCCCTGGTTGTGCCCATTCAAGGTCATTGAGAACTTACTAGTGGAGAGGCTGTGGGGAGATGAGGAACACAACTGCAAATGGACCCTCTAGGGTTTTTGTTTTTCTCAAATTCTCTGCAAGACATTCAGAATCTTTTTACAAATGGAAAACTGTTGATTCTTAAAGGAAACTTGAGGTCAGGAATTGAGCATTAGCGATAACTCAGAAACAGTTTGTGTGACGTAAAGTACTTCTTGAATGTTTAATGTTGTTTTGTTATGAAGTAATACTAAAAAAGAAAACCTTAAAATTGGGCTGCCGTAGGAATGCACTGGTGTATTCTGATCTCAACTTGTTCTTCATCTTTTCTGTACTGTTTTCTGCTTTTTTCCTATCACCTTCCAATACATTCAAGTACATGCAAAATAATACTGCAATAAAACAGAGCAAATTCTAGTTACTAATATGTTTTTTTCCCACGTTCTTATGTAAAATTGAATATTATTGAATTAGTGGTAATAGAATGCCAGAACAAGGCATAACAGAGAAATGGAGATGCTGTCAAAGCCGCTTATGCTCATGGGTCACTAATTCTTATTTTAGGGTCACAGTCTGCTTCTGTAATTCTCCTTGCCCTCACAGGAAAGAGTCTGTGATGCTTGTATGTGGGCCAGTAGTTTCTCCTCGGTGCATTGCAAATACTCAAGATATCCCCTGTTCCTCCAAATTCTTTTGCACAGGAGCTCATCGATGTCAGGAGCTGCGGGTCTGGCTGCTGGTGTCAGGGAGAGGGGCCCGTGGTGCCGCTTTGCGGTCGGTGCTGCGTGTTGGGCTGCGCGTGCCCATCCCAGGAGCGGGGAACGCCGGATTTTGGGGCCTCCGCCGCCCGGCAAGGAGCTGCTTTTGCAGGGAGGAATGACTTGCAGCGTCCTCCTGAGTTTAATGGGGAGTTAGCACTTCACATATTAGGTGCTCTGGAATTTTTAAAATCCACATTTTTTTTTCCACAAGAGACACAATTATATAATTTACATTAAAGTTTTAGGGAACTTTGAGCCTTGCCCCTTTTAAGTGTAGATACAAAACCAGTGAGTTACCTGTTTGCTAGACTGGAGAGGCGCTTGTGTTGAATGCACGTATTTGAACTTGTACCGTTCTTTCACTGTACAACAAGATGCAGGATACAGCAGTAGGTGACCCATGAAGAAGATAATCAAAACGAAAAATACTTGGAGTATTAATGTCTCACTTGAGAAGAGCCTACAAACAGACATTTAGATTCCATTATTATAGCAACCATTTTAGAAACGGTTCCATTTTCCTATTAGATTTGAACATGTATTCCTGTTATTCCCCCGTATTTTATAAGATTTTTCTTAAATGTTTGCATGCAACCATATAGCCTTAATGCGATCTAGAGAAGGAGACGTGTGCTTTTGTGAATGTTTTCTGCTTGCAGATGATGAGGGCTTCCGTAGCTTGAGAGCAGTTATGAACCTGTCTGTGCCTCAGCCGATGCCCAACAACTGCTCGAGTGTGTTACTGTGCTCCTAGTAATTAACGTGGAAGCCTCAGTACAGAAATTAAGACACACGAAGTGTTTCGAGGCGAGGGATATTCAAAGATGGTATTTAATTGTTAATATCAGACAGGACACACATTGCTGTCTCAATGTAAACAGTCAGTCTGTTTCAGGGCACAGTTATTCATAGTGTTTCCTTCAACTGTGGAGTAAAATGGTATCTTGGTTTAACAATTCTCCATAATTATATGAAAACAGGGAAACTGGAAGCAAATAGTAATTTTTTCAGTTGAACGAGTGGCAAGAATTTAGGTACTGATTCGGATTAATTGTGATATCTAATGAAATCCCAGAATAAAGTGGGTGGTTGCAAAAGATGTAAATGCATATAAAAAGTGAAGAATTAATGTTTAAATACCAGATGGAGAATGAGCAGATTGTTTAAAAATATGTATAGTAATGCCTTCTTTAAGAAGAAATATTGAGTGTTTTTTCATTGTTACCTGTTTGATCATATCACATTATAAGGCACAAATATTTCCATTTAGTGTGGTAATATCTAAAAGATGCTGTTGTCTCTATGTGCTCCAAGATAAGAGAGTTCAACTGCCTTTTCCATCCCACTCAAAACTAGTCCTTGGGCTTGTGGTATCTGTGGAGTTTTAGTTACACAATAAAACTGCAGTTGTGAAATGGTATAATCAGATACAAAGATACCGTTTACTTTCCAGTGGTACCTGGTATCGCATTTGTGTTTTGTGCCCCGTGTTTAGGTGTTTTGTAGAAATTCCAAAATAGTTTTTGTTCAGAGTTAAAAAAAAAAGAAAGGATTTATTCTGCATTAAAAAAGGATTTATTCATATATGAGTCTGCATGATGTTCAATGCAGAAAAATGTCATTACGGTTTTCTTCACTGTTACAAGATCAGGCTCAGGTCATCCTAAGGGAATGGTGACCTTGCCAAGTGCAGAAAGAGGGTTTGGGTTGTGGCACTGCAAGATTTTTGCCTTTCCACAGAGAAGCACAACACGGTTCTGTTTGCAGAGGTTGCATTAGCTGTAATATAACAAGCGATTATGATTTTATGCACGTAGAATATGACCAATTCCTTATAATAATCAAAATTCCTTGAATGTAGCTCTGTATAAAAACACAAAAACTTATTTATACTATATCTGCATTCAGGTTTGAGCCCCCATCTTGCTCCTGTGGAAGGTAAGTATTTTCTTGTCTTCATAGTCACATTTCAGTTCTTTTTATCATTTAGCTGTGCTGGCCCTAGGGATAGTCTGTTAAATGTTTAGGGGTTAGTTCTCCATATACATCCTTCATAAATGGAGAGAGCAACAGTTTGTGTGTATGTGTTTTTCTTTCGTGATACTATATTGATTTTATGTAGAAGGTATAAAAGATCACTGATACCTTAAAGGTCTCCATGTTTTTTATTTTGTTTTGTATTTAAAGAAAAGCCTTAATGGCGCAAACTTAATGTGGAGTCAGCAGTCTAGAAGATTGTGGATGTCTTCATGCTTGGCACTATAATCTTCCTTTTTCTGAGTGAAGCTTGCATTTACTCATATGTTCTATATATATAACTGACTTAATTTAAACTTCATTGATTCAGAATGTGTGGCTATTTTTATGAAATAGGTTGTACCACTGTCAAGCATCAACTGCATCCCTGTAGTGCAAGTCACAGTCTAGTGAAGTATCCTAGGTATTTATATCTAAGGAAATCCAGGTGCTCAGGTTTGAAATTAATCATGCTCAAAAGATTAAAAGAAAAGATTATGTTGAGAAGCACTGTAGCTGTGAATGCAAATGTGTAGTGTAATTGCATTTCTCTAATTCTGTTTCTGTAATTCTGTTTACAGTAGCTGAAAAATATATTTATTTCAAGACAAGTAGGAGGAATGTTTATTTAATTTTTCTACTGACAAGTTTCTATCATTTTATGTCTTACGAAGATAGATTTTTCATTGTGCCAGGATTTATTTATCAGACTGTCATACCAATCATACCTCTAAAATTACAGTTTCATGTGGTGCTTATTTACATAATTTAGAAATGAATAGTAAAATGTGCAGTTTTGCAGAGAAGATTTTTTAAAATACTCGTATTATTGGCATTGGCAATAACAGCTCATATGGGTTAAAGCAGCTATGTTTATAGACACTCTCACACTCAACATAATCTTATGTTCCAAATTTCTTGTCACTACATGAAAAGTCATCTTTGGCTTGTATCAGTACTCTGGATTTCTTTTAAGTAATTGCTTTTCTTGTGGTATGATTAGACAGATACCGTTTAGTTTTGGCACAGGAAAAAACCCCAAATTTCAGGATGAATGTTTGAGACCTCTTTGAAAGAATTAAAAAAAAAAATAAAAAAAGCGTAGAGATCTGTTCATCTGATTATGGTCAGGTTAATGTTTTGAGCAGATATTGGGTATTTGTGGAGTTCTCGATGGGTCTTGAAGGCTTCACAACTTTCAGCGCGAATGTGGATTACTGTGGCAAAGCGGTGTTCACTCTTCCGACAAGTGTGACACTTAACCAAGGAGTAAAAATAATACAAAGCCCTTAATATACAAACTTGGGGGAGTTGTCTATGCAGATGATTTCTTGACACATTGTTGGAAAAGGTTTGTGTCTAATCTGCTCAGTGGGTAACATCAAATAAAAATACATTTGAAGGCGACGGGTTTGTGAAGATGTTGTTAGTGACGTGGCTGCAAGGCAGGTACTGCCCAGGTCCAGGCGCAGCTGCTGCAGGACCAGGGCCTAAATGCCAAAACCAGCGTCCGGGCCTAGGGATGGGCAAATGGCTTCTTAGAGGAGGCAGAAGCTGGTGTTTAGCTGCCTCTTTCCAGGAGTGTACAAAGCCAGAGGTGGGCAATTCTTTTCAGGTTAAAGTGTTTCTAAAGATTGGTTTGAAAGTGTACACGTAAAGACTAAGTTCCTTTTTTAAATTTTTTTTCTTTCCCTTGCAATGTAGGCTGCTGGAATTGAAACCAAAAACGTTTTCCTTTTTCATTTGTTGACCTTCCTAACAAGGCAGAGTGTGGCAGAACATTCGGTGCTGGTGGTTTTGAACGTTCAGGTTTCCCCCGCGCTGCCTGTGAACACGAGCGCCGGGGCCCGCGCGTGAGGCGGCCGCCATGGCC
>JAVCKT010035240.1:0-18583 GCA_032273925.1 Rhynchotus rufescens
TTTCTTTTTTTTTTGGCCTTTTTTTTTTTTTTTTTTTTTGCTTTTTCATCCTCTTTCCACAGAACCCCAAGCAAGGGGGTAGAATCAAGCAGCCCCCTTAATCCACCACCTCACCCACAGCCACCACCACCCGCCGTCCTCGCCGCACACAATACCCATACTAATTAACGCAATTAACAACGGCCGCGCTCGCCCTATTTCCACCATCCCAGGCTCCCACGGGCCCAGACACGGCGGCCTGCATCCCACAGGACCCCCCAAGGATGCTGCAGACGCAGGGTGAGGGGCGGGGGATGCAGGGCTGGATTCCGCTCCCTGGGACACAGGGAGCTGGGAATGCGCTGCATTCCTCAGCGGAAGCGGAGTAATGGAAAGCAGACCGGGATGGAGCTGCAAAGGGGGGGGTGGCCGCCCCGCGCTCCCCTCCCGGTGACTAACCCGGACTCGGGACGCAGCATTCCCGGGGACGGCTCCCCAGCTCCATAGGGAGCCCCGGGAGCCAAGGAATGGCACCCTGTGCCTCGGTTTCCCCCCCGGCTGCTGTCACCGGAGCGCATTCCCTGCCGTCTCCCTCTTGCGGGAGGAAGGCGCAGGGCAGAGCCCGCGAGGCCGAAGCACGAGGAGGAGCGCGGAGGTGCCGAGCCTCATCCGCGCCTCCCGGGCGGGAGAACGCTCCCATTCCCGGCTGCGCGGAATGGGGCGGCCGGCCCCAATCCAAGTGCTGCGCATCCAAGGGGACATCGGGCACCGCTCGATGCTGCTCCAGGAGCGAAGCCGGACAGGAATCCATTTGGATTTTTGCTCCCTGTTGCCACCGAGCGCAGGCAGGAGGAGAGCGGGACACGAGGGGCCGCCAGCGCCTTAGTCCTGGTTTCTAGGACAGCGCGAGAGTTTGCATTTAACCACCCCGCTCTCCAAGGAGCTGGAGCCTCCCTTTATTTAGAACCGCTTCCCTGTCTCCGCAACCTCCTTTCTGCCGCTGGGGAAGGCAGGCACAGATCCGAGGGCCGGGCTCCGCGCTCAGAGCGTTCCCAAAGCCAGGGGCCGGGAGCGGAAGGACACGGGTGCTGGCGGCGAGCCCGGCACCACCACACAGGCAGCCACTGATGCTTTCTGCTTTTATTCAATTAATGCAGCAATCTATACAAGAGAAAATAATAATAATAATAATAATGAAACCATGAAATTCCAAACCCTGACAGAGAAGAACCAAATTCTTCCTAAGAACCAGCCAGAATTAAAAGATTCCCCCCACGTCGGACTGTACATAAAATAATCTCTGCCCCCATTTACAGCGTTTCACACAGTACTTTTTGTATCCCAAACTTCAGAACTGTACAACTTTGTTACAAACCACGCTTTTTCCTAGGAAAAGCTTACAGAAAAAAATATTGCCACTTTTTTTTTTTATTTGTAACAACAACAAAAAATTAGAATATTTAAAAAAAAAAAAAAACAAAGCTAAAGTCAACCAGAACTGGTAAGTGTGGACAGGGGAGCGGGAAGGGGCAGACACGTGTGCTTCTCAGCCTAACCCTTCTTCTCCACCTTCAATGGGGAACTAGCTGCGTTTGGCATAAAAAGGACTTTTTGCCCCAAAAGGTGGGTGCAAAACTCAACGCTCAGGCCCAGCTGTGCCATCCCCGAGGCGCTGCAGCCGTTTGGGGCCGCAGGCCGGGGCTCGGCCAGCGCCGTGGCTGGTGCCGGCTCCGTGGGCTCCTCATCCGCGGAGCCAGCTGAGATCTTGGCAAAGGAGGCGGCTTCCCCTAAGGAAGCGGCCTCTGGGTGCCAGGCCTCTGGGTGCCAGCTCGTGTGTGCGTCACGGCTCTTACCAAGGGCTGGCTGGGAGGTGAGCGGGGCGGGAGGGCCGGCGGCGGCCACCGGCATTTTCCTGCCGCGTGCCATGCGCCCAGGCGCAGCGGAAGTCGGCTCCGGGAATCCGGCCGCTCAGCAAGGCAGGGATTTGCGGGCGGGCTCCGACGCGGGCGCCGCTCCCTTGCCAGCTCAGCCCTCTCCGCCCCGCCACCAGCCCTTCCTCCTCGCGCCGCGGCCCTGCGGAGCGCACGCGAGCTTGCCTTTGATTGCCGAGTCTTCCCAAGACACGGGCAAAAGCAACAAAGCCCAATTCCTCCCTTTGCAAAGAGGGCCCAAGCCCTCGCCTACTGCCCCGTTTCTTAGGAAAGAAAAGGTCTTCGGTGGTGCGGGGTGCGCGCGGGGGCTCTGCGGCTGGTGCTCTGGGCAGGCTGCACGGGATACATGCGTGGAGCACACGGGGAGGAAGCGGCACCGGAGCGGAGCTGCCGCCCGTCCGCTCGGCCCTCGTGTCCCCCGAGGACACAGACGGGACAGAGGCAGCGACGGAGCAGCCGGGGCGACAGCAGCGTTCCGAGCCGCGGGTTTGCCGGGCAGGGTGCGGTGGGAGATGGAGATGCCCGGGGCCACGTGAAAAGCGTTATCTTCTGCTTTTGAATCAAGGTTTTGCTCTGATGTTGTTCAGTGCAAAAGTTAAAAAAAAACAAAACATGTATCTACACATATACATACGTGTGTGTGTGTGTGTGTGTGTGTGTTTATATATTTATAAAATGTCTGTACAAGTGGGGAAAACAGCCTGCCTACGTACCGGGGCCTCCCTGGCGTGAGACGCTTTGGGCCAGCCCCGTTGTGTCCCCCTCTCTCTCCAAGGCGTCGAGGCCCGAGCAGTCAGTCTGCAAACTGAAAAGGCAGCAGAAGAGAAGCGAGCGCGAGCCCGGGCCACGGCTCTGCCCGGCCCCGGGCCGAGGAAGGCAGGGCAGAGCGCCCCAACGTGCCACACAGACCAAAACCACCGCCCACGCAGGCTGCGGCGAGGCCACGGCTCGCACCCGCCTCGAGGAAGGACCGCGGGCACACGGCAGCGCAGACGCAGCCAAGAGCCATCCCGCGGGATCGCGGCGATGCCGCCGCCTCGGGAGCTGGGAAAGGGCCCCCAAAGGGGCAGGCTGGCCCCACCTTCACCAGCGTACAGTATTATCCGTATTGCAGAGGTAGGCTTAAGGAGGAGGAGCAGGGGGAGAGGAGCAGGGCGGGCTGCGCGCGGGCACCTCGGACAGAGTGGCCAACACGGCCACCAGGCACCGAGCGGGTGGTGACACTGACGTCCCAGGACACGGGCCCCTCTTGGGACACATCCAGACAGGCAGCCGGGAACAGCCATTCCCAGGCATCCGGCTGCGGCTCCAGCTTGCCAGGGATGTTTTCGGATGGCGCCGCAAATTGGCTAAGGGAGCGATGCTCCCTGCCGCTGCTCTGCCCGCGGGGGAACGCCAAGCTTCCCGAAACAGGGATTCCACAGCCAAGAGCTGGCCTGGATTCTCTGCAGCAAGCGAGGAGGGCAAGGAACATCTCATGCTAAGCGCAGCCTGAAAATAGCTTCTCTTTTAGAAAACAGAGTTTCAGAAGCAGCAAAAGCACGAGCGTCCAGACCTGTGGGCAGAGGGGGCCGGGAGGCTGCTCCGAACGCGCCGAGTTCTCAGGCAGGAAGGCAAGCGGAGCAGCGGGGACCAAGGGCAGGTAGCGAGGGCCTCACGCATGAAACCTTCCGAGAAGGCAGCGACTTCCAGGGCCCTGGCAGACCCAGCGCTGGCAGCGACGTGGCGGGAGCCCAACGCGCCCCGGACGCTCCCTCGCCGAGCGGCAGCGCTGCGGGATCGACGCCTGCGCCTCCTCTGACCGAGATCCTCACGACAGCAGCAAACGGGTTTCAAAATATATTACATCTTTTTATTGCCAAGCGTGCAGACCATGAAGTGTGGGGAACACAATGCTACGGAAAACTACAATTTGAAGGAAGGCAAAGCAGTAAAAATTATTTTAAAATAAGACTACCCCTTATGACTGCCAACACTTGGGTTCAAAGAATCAACTCGAAGTTTCTTAAAAGTAGGGTTCTAAATATGGTGTTGGGCCCCAAACTTTGAAAACACCAAGAACTTCAGGCCAGGGTAACGCAAACCAGCTGGGAGGAGAAAAGCAAGAAGGGGGCCCTTCTCACATTAACTCCCCAGGGCCAAAAGCCTGATTCTTCTCAGCATTTCCCGCAGCATCCAGAAGACTCTGCCCCAGGAAAACACTCCAAGGGGGCACACGCAGCACTCTGCCGTGCGAGCTGCGGGATACACTGGAGCTGATGGTGCCCCCTGGGCCAAACCGGAGCCTTGTACTGCCCCACGGCGTCCCCGGCACCGGCCCCGGTGGGAAGGAGCGTGGCCGAGCTGCCCAGCAGCCCGGAGGCCACAGCCGCTCCCTGCTCTGTTCCAGGGGCTGGAAAAACAGAGCAGGTCCCTCGGGCCCGGCCACGGGTGCCTCAGGCCGCTCCGCCTGGCACGGGACCGCGGGCCTGCCCCCCGCGCGGTCAGGACGGCGCTTCCAAAGAGGCGCCGGGGCGGGCACGGCGTTCGCTCTGCCTCTCCTCACTCCAGCGAGCAGCTCGTGCCCAATGCGCTCACTCGCACAGCAGTCCCTGCGCGCCCATACGGACCCCAGGTCCCTGCCAGACCCGCCTGGAGGAAGGCAGCCAAGACACCGGCCTTCCTCCGTCCCCAACCAAAACACATCCCTGCTCAGCGCGGCACTGAGAAGCCAGACTCCAGGCACGTTCCTCGTGGAGAGGGCGCTGCAGGGACACAAGGCTGTGAGCACAAGCTGGCTTGCTAACAGGGACTGGAAGTCTACGGCGTTTAAAACTGGTACTAAAGTGCAACAAAAATGTCCTAAACCTTTTGTAATCAATTGCAGAGGAAGGGTCTGCAAAGCTTCCAACTTCCAGTTACCGTAGGGCACCCTGAAAAAAACAACCCAACAACAACTAGGTAAGAGCAGACCGAGGAGCCCTTTGGTGAAGCAAGAACTACGAGGCCACCACAGAGAATTTCAGCTCCTGGGGTCAAACATCATATTTAGAACATCTGAAAAGGAAGAAAGTTAAAGCAAAAAACAAAAATACAATTCTTGAATCTTGCGCAACGAAACACTTAAACTTTTTGGTGTTTTCAAAAAGGAAAAAAAAAAATCCCAACAGACAGCCTGGCACAACATCATCTGCTTCCTAAGGGAGAGATGCCCATTTGACCCATGACTCAGGACGCCATGTGCACTGGACATGTTCCATCCTTCCGTATGTCTCAGCATTCCTCCATTCATAAAAACAAATTGCTAGATCCTTCCTGTTCATTCTTCAGCCTGAAAGGAAAAACCAAAACTGAAGCTAGATGGAAAATAGCCAGAGGGAGGAGAAATTTTTCACAGACTGGAGGCCAATCTCATCAGCAACGTGAGCCTGGAACGCACATTCCTCAGTGTCGCCTCATTTTAACTTTCCTGGCTGGACTGCCATCCTCCTCCTCTTCATCACAGTCCTCTGTGTATTCGTAAGACCTTCGCCAATAGTTCTCAGAGCTGAAGTTGCTCCGTCTCCTATGTTTTGGTAAGAGGACCGAGCGCCTGTTCTCTTCTTTATCCATTTCTAGAATCCGTGGCCTAAGGAAAGACAATGAGAGAGAGAGAGGGAATAAGAGCACAAATCCATGGAGGGAGGAAGAGCACAAATCCACATTTTCCTCTCAACGCTGCGCTCTGGGTGCTCAGCTGGCAAACAGACCCCCCCCACCCCTTCTTAAGGGCAGTTTAGGACCCCAAGACACATTCCTTGCGCAGAAAGGTCCATGTTTGTGTCTCTCTTAACTTGCCAACACGTTTGTAGATCAGGATCAAACAATAGCTCCAAACTCCTTTGTCCTCTCGCCAGTTCTCTCTGACATTAGCGCAGCCCGGCCGGTATGTCTGCAAAGCTGCCTCTGTTCTCACTTCACACTAGGACAGCACAGCCAGCATGAAAGGCTGCACAAACCGGTTATCTTATTCTAGGCAGAAACTCCCGAGTTCCTCTAACACGCTGCTATCTGATATCAGTGCTATTGTTATGTCATCTTGGAGGATTTTAGGCCAAAGGAAAGAAAAATGCTTCTTAATGGTCCTCATGGCTTCCAGATACACCGGGGCCCGTGCACAGCCCCCCTGGATGAGGTTCGTGTCCCCCATCTCCTCCACATCAGGCTGGGAAGCCGTTCTCGGGCGCTGTCCTGCTTGGAGGGAAGTTCTCATTTCTAGGCCAGCCTCTCGCTCTGCGTTTCCAGCCCGAGTTCTGGTGAATGAGCACTGCTCAAGACCACGAAATCCCCCGCCCTCCTCCCTCGCTGGGACAGGCTGAAACAAGGGCTGGGACTGTGCGGCAGCCAAGGCCCGGGCCTGAGCCAGCCCTTGGGTTTACAGGACGCGAGCAGAATGCGGTCGCGCTCCTCGGGAAGCCTCCGACGTTAGAGAACACCAGAAACGCTGCGTGACAGCTCAGGTCTCAGCTGGCAGACTTGCTCTTGCTCATGGCTACCAGTGCATTCATACAGAGAGCAAGGTAGTATTTAAACACTGCTCTTAAACGGAGCCTTGCTCCGTAACCTCAGCAAGAAGCTGCTTCAAGGTCAGGCTTATGCATTCATCCAGTCTGGTTACACTACAACAAACAAAAGATCCACATGCAGCTCTAAACCCAAAATAGGTCTGAGGAGCTTCCCAAGAAGGTCTTCACCCTTCCCGGTTAGCAAAATCCCACATTCTCTCCACAGGCTACTTCCATAATGTGCTTCACCACAGCTGCACAGGTTGCCTGGCAATAGAGGTCAAAAATAATTAGCTGCAGGGAAACTATTGTTCTGAATGACTGCATTTATCGGGAGCTGGCCAAATCTATTGCTTCTTCATTATGCCACTCACAGGATAAACAATGTAAGCTGCTTACAGCCAGAGCTTAGTCTCCACGAGCCTAGAAGGAACATATAAAGAACCCCAGCCAAATACAACAGACTGGAGCGGCACAGAAAGTGCCTGGGAGGTCACTCCAGGTAGGATCAGACAGAAGCATCGGAGCTCCCAGCAAAGGGGTGCAAAACAGAACGTTTTAAACGCGATGTTCAGCCTCTCTTACTAGAGACCAGGAACCTCAGAGGTGTCAGGACCTAGAGGGCCATCCAAAACTTTGCTCTTAGGGAAGATCTTCCTACCTGTGGGCAGCATCAGGGTCTGCTTTGCGATGGGACCGCTTTGGTTTCAGGATCTGGTCCCTGTTGCTTCCCGACAGGCGGTCAGAGGTGTAACCTGGTGGCAACACAGAGCTACTCAGCGATTTTGTTTCCAATCGAGGTGCATCTAGTCTTGTTCTGCAAATATTTAAAGAGAGAAAAAAATGCAAAGAGTTTCTGGAGAATCACTACCATGCTGCAGTAGACATTTATCCTGAATGCACTGAAGCCCAACCCTCAGTCCCAGCCACACAGCTCAGAAAGACGGTTAGGAATATGACACTCAACAGCAGCACAAATAGCAGCTTTCTGGTATTTAACCTCTCCTGTCTTGGCTGGAGGGAAGCCAAGGGCTTTGGGGTCAGTGTAAGGCACAAGGTGAACCTGGAAGGGCAGGCATGGTGCTGAACTCACTGCAGTTGCCATCACGGGACACGGAGCAGTGCTAGAGCCTCCTGTGAGATTCCAGAATTTGCAACTCCAGTTAGGCCATTTGGGAGACGCACTGCAAAACTCACCATCCCCTCCAACAGGAATAAACTGCTTCTACTTTGAATCTCCCTACACTCAGGAAGCCTCATGGGGGTCACGCGCTTCCCAGTTTGGCTAGGAAACAGGTTTAAAACCAAGAGTCAAAAGACAAGCCACGAAAACGTCTTGCTAGCAGGAGGTGCCCGCTGTCCCTTCCAACATCCCTGCACAGTCTCACACGGGAATAGAGACAGGTTAAAGCTACACCAAAAATAAAGCTCAGCCCACCCCAGGGCCGAGCTGCACCCCTTGCTGGCTGTAGTCAACAGCCTCCACACACACAGGGGAAGAGGCAACAGGCCAAGTACCAGCCGGGCGGCAGGAAGGACCACTTGCCAGCAGAGCATCTTCTAGCACCAGGTCCAAGCACAGTGCGCTTACCAGGCTCAGTCTGAGGCAGCGCTAGAGGCTATTTCCAAAGGCAGACAGAAGCCTAAGCACCACCAAAGTACAGTAAAAGTGGGTGCCTGTGTTTCAGAACAGCCAGTTTCAAGCCATTTCCTGGAGGGAAAGTAGCCTGAAATTTCTGTAGCCTCCCTCCAAGGAGTTAGGGTGAACACCTAAGAAGTTGGGGTTCGAGAGGGGATGGAATCTCCTCTTTTGCCCTGGCCTTGAATTTTAGCATTTGTAGAAGTTTCCACCTGAGAAAACCAACCTAACGCCCCGTGAGGAGGCACCTGCTGGTACCAAGCAAGCTTCTTCCCTGCCATTCCCACCCGGGCAGGCCATTCCGTTAACGGAGCAGCTCCTGGACCAGCAACAACAGCTGGACACAGCAGCCCGAGTGTGCCCAGGTCACGAGAAACAAGAAACGTTCCTGCAGCCCCCAGGCTGGAGTCCGTGGCCGCCCACGACGCCCTCGCACGGAGCCGTGCCCAGGACTGCACAGAGCCCAGCTGAGCCACCCCAGCACTGCAGATGCTGCCCTAGTCGAGCTGGGGCTTAAGCACCTCCCAAACGTGACAACAACTATAGGCCTGAAGTGAAGAAAACTGTTAAATATGCTGCAAGGGCAAGAGAACACAACCAAGAGCAAGACAGATATGAGCTACAGCAGCAGGTATTAGAATCAACTATCCTAAATGGAGAGGAAATTACCTACAAAAGTTCTAGATGAATAAAACAGGTCCCAGGTGTAATGGCTTACAAAGAAGTGCTTACAAATGGCATCCCAAGACCTCTAAAATGACTTTCAAGATCGCTCAGATAGGTCTTGTTTCCATCCCCACCTCCCACGTTACCTCTTTCAGCATCTCTCCGAACCAAGAGCATCGTTCCTTCCTCTGATCCCCCCGCTCAAAGTGCTCCCAAACCTCCCTGGCTCCCTGCAGCCCTGCACTCTGGCACGCAGGAAACGCTGTAAACACCACCCTGCTACAGCCCTGAAGTGCTTATGACCTACTTGGTAAGCACGCTGCTCCGAGCGCCCTGCAAACGCAGTGCTGCTCCAGCACACACAGCTCTGCTCTGCCGCCGCCGCCAGCACAAACTGCTTCCAGGGCCCCACGTCTGGAGCAGGGGCAGCTTCCGACCCAAACGCCCAGCCTGACAGCCCGTCCAAGCCAAACAGCTCCGCTCGTGACTGCAGCCAAGGGTGTCTTTCTGTCACCCATCAGATCGGACCCCGTCTGGAGAGCTCGGGGCTGGCTCTTACCAACACGACGGGGAAGGCCTTCTGTGGCTGCTGGTTGCTGACTACTAGGGGAAGTTGCTGCTTTCTGGGTTGCATAACATCCCATTTAAGTCTGCGCAAGTCGCATGATCCGTGGCTAGGGAATGGCATTCCCCAGGGCAGGGCACGCTCCGGGGACGCGAGCGCAGACCAAGGTCCCCGCAGGTGCACACTGGGCTGGCTCGGAGACGGCCTCCGTCCCTGGGGCACGCAGCAAGTAATAAGCTCTGTTGGCAGCAGACCTCACCCTTGGGCGAGCAGGATTTGCCAGGGACTCACCAGGGCTGCTGGCTACGGACATTACACAGAAATAATTACGAGGGGTTCCATTTGGCTCAGAGAAAACTCCTGCTGTGGTTTCAACGAGCCTGCCTGTCGCCCCGTCCCGTCGGTGCCCGCACGCGCCCACAGCCTGTTGCAGCACGGAGGAGATGAGGGTCCTGCGGGGAAGGCAGGAGGCCTCATTGCCACGAAGGGAGGGCTCAGCACACACGACCAGCGTGGCTCTGCTGGCAGGGCTCCCTCACCCTACAGCCATCACCAGCTCGGCCAGATCAGACTTACCCGGCTAGATGTTTGCCCAGTTTCACTTTGAGGGCAGTCAGGCCACAAGGAAAGAACTAAACATCCCCAACCTACAGAGGCTGATGAAAGCAAGAGATAGAGCCAGTTTAAACAAGCACGTTACACATCCGACCAGCGTGGGGAGCTTCATTTAGCCTTGTCCATCTTTTCCAGGAAACTACTTCACGTCGTAGGCCAGCTAGCTCAACCATCCCAAAGTCCAGCTTATTTCAGACACCTTCCACTGCACGATTTGAAGATGCCTTCCACTGGGCTAAGCAGCACCCCACGACTTTGGCTGCAATAACCAACAATTAAGAGCCTTTCAGGTCTCATTACAAGCCTCTCACCTTGAGCCCAGTGTGGCAATAACCAGCTACGGGGTGGTTTGGTTCCCATCCTACCCCACCGTTGCCACATCTCATCGTGGGTCTGTGCTGACTTTGCGAGGCTCAGGCCTCAGGGCTGCTGGTTTCCTGCTTTAGTTTCACAAGCCTCGCTAACCACACGTCCACCTCTGCCTTTGGGCCCCGTGTTCCCAACGTTGCCAGACTTGTTTGAAACCAACTAAGCTGACCAAAAGCTCAGCAAGTCTGAACCGAGCCTGCCTGACCACTAGTCTTATTTCAACCTGGGCTAAAACCTGCAGCTCTGCCACTGGGTCCATGTTTTCATCCAGGTTTACACGGGTTTAGAGTACTCAAGTCACAGGTTTTCACTTACAAAAGTGAGTCTTGACAACAGTATTGTTGTTAATACCTTCTAAGGCGCAATCAACAGGGGTTAATGTGTGGCAGTCGTGTATTTTGTAATCTGCTAGTAAAAGAAATCAGGGTGCGAGGCATTTCAGGGTATAAACAAGATTACATGGAGCAGTTTGGGGTGAGGTTTGCTGTTCATTTCCACTCTGGAAAGCTGTAGGGACAGCAGCTGGTGAAATGCCATCGGCTGAGCAAACACTGCACTTCCAGAACAGGCGGTGGGGGATGCCCCTTACAGAACTTGTCACTCCTTCCCAACACCAACTCAGAAAATAAGCTCTGTAATCTGATGGTTAAATTTGCTATATCCATTTGACTTCAAAAACAGCCTTTTCTCCCCCTCCACAGGAAATGCAAGCCGTGCTACTAAGAAAATTGCATCTGCCTTAAAGAAGGCTCTTTATCACAAGCTACAGCTTCTAAGGATGGTCCAGACAACTCAGAGCATGTGGAGATCATATGATGAGGCACCTGAATGAGCCCAAAACAAAAGTGCCTGAAATCCTAGCTGTTCACAGAGGTAGGCAGCCAACGCAAGCCAGGAGTTTGGATGTTAACAGTGCTTGCAAACCCAGACATTACAGGGAAGGGCTGCTGCACAGAGCCAGAAGTGAGAAGTGATTAATTTTGTAGCAACAAGTTCAACCTACTTCCTACGCTGCCAAGCAATGGGTATGGCAAGACACAGGCAACCATCAGAGGGGATCCAATTAAGATTTAAAACCAACACGGCATATTTACAAAGAAGGTAGTTTTAAAGAGATTCTTTAAAGTCACTTAGAAAAAGGCACATTCAAGTTCCTCTCACTGTCCAGGGGGCTTCAACACTTACTTTCGAAGGATGATGACAGCTCTTCTCTCCTTGATGTCCTGTGGTCGAATACAGTGTGTAATTTCATCAGCCGCATAGCCACTGTCAAGGAAAACAAAAAGCCACTGTGAGCAGGATGACAACCAGAGGCAGAAAGTGGTTGCCAGCCTTGACAACTCCGTTCGGCCAGTCATTTCCTAGCTCCCACCATGAATTCCTATTCCAAATGCTGCACAATTCCTTCGCTGTGCAGTAGCCAGACTTGCAGGAAGAAAGAAACTTCAGGAAAGAATGAGGACAGTCAGGCCTTCTGTTTCGGGGTTTAATGTTTTTTTTTTAAAGCATACGCCAGAGGAAATGGTCACCTACCACATCATCATTAATTAAGACATGAAGAAAATTAAGCTTATGAAATGTAAATTCAGCCAATTCATTTAGGGACACTTATATGTTGCTCCAAAGGATCTGCTCACACGTGTCACCAAGATAACGACAATAAATGACTTTAAGGTGCACAACATGGCCAGCCGGGTACTGGAGCCATTAGGAAGAACCTGCTGCTGGAGCTTCCCCTGTGGATGGCAGGTGGGTTTGACACTGATGAGCTTGTCTAGGGTGGGACGGGATGGGACAGACAGCAAGTCCCTGCGGTGACATCACATCCCCCGTCACCCAGACGGGCTCGGAGCGCTCCCGGTTCCATACCCGTCCTCTCCATCACAGTACGAACACGGACCCCACCACAGCCTGAACCCACCGTGGTGCAGACAGGAGAGGGCTTGTCCTTGGTTTCAGGCCTGCAAGCCAAGCTGCGCCCCTGGAACCTGCACGCCCCAGGGCTTCCAAGGGCTTGAGGCTGCTCCTCAGGCTGGCGATTCACACAGCGCATGCGGCAGCGCGTTTGGGTGCAAGGGATGCCTTTATCTGCTTGAAATTTCTAGCGGCTGGGGAGAAATCCCAGGCAGAGCAGGGCCCTAGCTCTCTGGAACACACAGGGATCGCTTCTCCCGGCTGCCTCTTGCTCAGCACAATTCCCAGGGCCTGGCAGAGCACACAAGGACGCGGCCTCAGGCTCCACGGGAGCTCGTGGGAAGCGGCCGTCACACCTGCCGGATAAACCCTCCCTCCTGGAGAGGAGCTTCCGCAGGAACGTGTTTCCTTCGGCCCGCGTCCCCTCCGCAGGGATGCTAGTGAGCAAGGTCTGGCGACACGGGCCTGCCCTCTGGCTGCTGCTCCTCTCTCGCAAATCACTGCTCTCAAAACAGACGAGCTTTCCCCTGACATGGGGGAAAGGGAAGTTAGCCGCCTTCGGAGCCTCCCGAAATGGCCGACGATAGGAAGAACCTCAGAGGGGACCCGGGTGCCGACTGCTGGGCAAGGGCAGGATACAGGCTCCCACCCTGCTTTAACCCGAAGCAGAACCCGGGTGTCCCGGGAGCTGCCGGTTGCGGATGGAGCTTCCCGCGGGCAGTCCCGCCTCGCGCCGCGGCGGGGACGCGTTTCACGTGGGAGAGCAGCCCTCGCGCTCGGCAGTGCCTCCGGACACTCTTTCCTATCGGGAAGGCTCTGCTCTCGCGGCTCTCCCCACCCTCCGGCCCGGCGGGGAAGCCGCTGCTCGCAGGAGGCTCCGCTGCTGCCGAGCCGGCATCCCGGGATCGCGGCCGCCTTCGCCGCCGCCATCCCCCTGGGACACCTGGAGCGATCACAGGTCCCTCCTGGGCGTGCGACCGTGTCCCCTTTATCTGCTTAGATAACCCACCCACTCACCTAGAAACGCACCTGCACTCACTCCAAGACAGATTTGCTGCTCGGAGAGGAGAGGTAAGCACCTAAGAGCTGACGGTTCAGCAGGGGGATGTTGCCCTTCTCCCCCATGACGCTGCAGAACAAGACAGTTTCACGCAAAGGGGGTTATCATAACGCTCTGTTATGTTCCAGAAACCTCTGCGTCAAGCTCCAGCAAATTCATGAATATCCCCTGTGTTAGCATTCACCTTGGCGTGTCCTCAGGGACGCCCTGAAGCTCCTCGAGACCCACGCTCTGCAACGCGACGTGTCAGCCAGGCTCCACATTCTCTCCCCCCAGTCTGGAGCCTCCTTCCCAGCTTAGTTTCAAACCGGTGTTAAACGAAACCTGTGGCCCACACGCACGTGGCTGGTACCAAAGCCCCTCATGGGCACCCACCAGGCAGCCTCTATGTCTCCCTTTGAGGAGAAAACTCAGTTTGTGCCGTGTCAAACGCACGACAGGGTCCCACCGCACGGTCCTGCCACCGCATGGGCGCCAGGCACGTTCTTTTGTCACATCCCCTTGCTCTGCTCCGTGCCAGCATAAACTTCGTCTGCCACCTGGCCTCGGCACGCACAGACGATGGCCAAGTTCACAGGGCAAAGAAACAAAGATTATGTTTTCGCTCAGAGAATAAAAGCAAAGGACAGGATGGGGGGGTGACTGAGGCTCCCGTAAGGAAAACCCTAAGAATACTTCTTAGGAATGCCTGAGCAGGACGTTTCTGACATGCAGAGCATTTTCCAGCTGAGCAGAAGATGCAGGGGTGTCCACGTGCTTTTCCTAGCAGCCCAGTCAGCATCAGTACCTCCTGTCTAACCTGCTGGACCTTACACCAGCAGCCCCTGCCCCAGGAGCCCCCTTTCTCTGCCCAGAACAGCTCATCTGCACTGGCACACAGAGAGCTTCCTCTGTGCCGAGACACCTACAGCTTTTTCTGAGGGTTCAGACTTTTCCAGAAAAGTGCCTAATACAGGCAGGTGTGGAGAGATCCCCCTCTCCGGGAAGAAAGCAGGTTCATCCTCCAGAGAGCGCAGCCAGCTCTGATTACACCATCAGGCATCCCTCTAGACACCAGGAGACACAAACATCACGATGGTTCCACTGCTATTATAAGCAACGGGGAGTAGATCTGTTTACTTCCTAGAGTGCTTACCAGCTTCGGAAGAAAACTCCATATGGTGCACAAGCTCCCAGAACATCAGGAATTTCACCTTTGGTAATTTATTCCGCTGCCCGACTGCAACCTAATCAATTATTTCCAACCACGCTGCCAGGAGTGCAGCCTTCAGTAGTTAACCAAAAGCCCAACGGCTCTGAAGACCTGTTCCCTACAGCAGTGGTCGCAGGACATGGTCCAGCACGGCGTGATCTCGCTGGAACCGTGTGCCCCGGGGTGCCTTTGGGTGCTCTTCACTTCTCTTTTCTGGGAGCAGCAATATTAAACAGTATTTTGAGATCTAAGGAAGATTTGACAGCAAGTTTGATACAGGTTCAGTGCTTGCAAACACCACAGGCTGTTTAACAAAAAAAAGAAAAACACTCCTGTTTACTCTGAGGTTTAGCCTGCAGCATCCTTTATACATGTGCCACAAGGCATTTTACTGACGACTGGAATTCTGTCAGGGAAAAACCTGAGCCTGTCCCTGAGGGAACAAAGTACACAGAGCTACGGGAGGCGCACAGTGCATGGGGCTGCAGGCAGCAGCAAAGGTGGAAGGATGATTTTGAATAGAGGACCAGGACACACACCCTGCGCAGAGCTGGAGACATGGGCAAGGAGAGGGGCAGCACTGCCCTGAGCAGCTCCTCACAGCAGCAAAGCAGCTGTGGCTACCCTGGCTTCCCCGGAAAGGAGCCGTGCCAGGAGCAGCCACTGCCCCAGCAACACTGGAGCGAGACATTGCACACATGCCATTTCTATCTGCGCCGCTTCCGATCTCCAGGGCAACTGCCTGCAGCAACTGTTTACTGGGAGGAGGAAGAGCCAAGTTTGGAGAGTTGACTTAAACACCACCAAGAGCTCCATACCAGACACACGGCATCCAGAGCCTATGGAAGGGCTGCCGGGCTCCCCTCTGCTCTCCTGGGATCTCTCAGGTTAGAGGGGGGTCAGGAGATGCCTGGAGTTGAGGAACTCCTACCCAGCCAGGATCATATCAGCGCAAAACAATCACTTTGGCAGAATCTCTCTTAAGTGAGTGCTAAGTATCTGTTAACCGCTGCACTGAAATTGAAATAATCTCCATTTTAAAGTCTATTATTTGCTGGAAAACAGAACATCTTGTTGTAGATTAGGCTAGTGGGTCAGTCAAAAACAATAGTTCTATTTAAGCATTAAAAATATATATATATACATTTATGACTGCCTTGCACACTAATAAACTGACTATGACACCCACATAGTGCTGGCACAAACCCCACCCTGCAGGTCAGGGGGAAACTCCTCTTCAATTCCGGGAAGCTTCAGGCAACTTCCTCGCTCTTCCCAGTGTTCTGGGTAAAGAGTGAGGATAAGGGAACCGATAACAGATAACAGGCTTATCTTGTTCTGGAGCAGAGGAAAGGGCCTGGCACTCTTACCCAAACTGCGGCTACTCTGCTGCTAAGTCTCCATCCGCCCTCAAAGCTAAAGGCCGGAAGAGTTTTCTTAGTTATGCTACGAGTCAGACTACGGACGTGCCCCTGCATTAACTGCTCTGCCAGAACGCTCCAAGGCAGGGGAATATCCTCACTGCTGCAAAGCAACCACTGCAAGGACACAAAGTACCACTAGTTACTCACAGCCACCTTGGGAAAGGCAGCCGTTCAAACCTCTCCCAGGGAGATGAGGGTACAAAGTTTTCCGCCGCGTTTCTAAGGGGAAGTTGTGGACCAGAACCGGGAGCCTGTCTGCAGCAGGCTCCATCTCTGGAGTCAGCAAAATGACACATCACGCTGCTCCCTCCCAGCCCTGTTTTATGAAGTCAGTTCTTGACCTCTGCCCTTCTCCAGCACCCACGAGGCCCAGCCAAATTCTCCAGGGGAAGAGAAGAGAAAATTTCTTCAGCTTCAGGAGAGCTCCTCTTGCTCACATATCCATCCGCAGTCCCGCTCACCCCTCACTAGTCTAGACAAGTTACCTAATGGTGGGGGTACTGCAAGGATTAGTTAATGTTTGTGCAGCTTTTCAGAGATAAAAGCTATGCGAGATCTAAGCATTTATTATTGATGCACTAGTCAACGGTGCAACGGTGTGTGTATGCGGGGGGGAAAATTCCTTCCCGAACCCTGCAGCGATCACTTTACAAGGCAAACACAGGATTGTGTTACGGCCAGGGAGCCCTGAAAACTGGCCTGGACATTTCCCAGTGAGGGGAAAAAAATATATAGTTGATAGTTCAGAGCACTGCTGGCAGAGCCTGGGCTATCCGTGCTCCTGGCAGGGAGTGCTCTGACCTTCAGGACACCAGGGACCTGTGCTCACCAAGCCAGGCAGCCTTAGTGTTGGGTTTCTAGCCCTCCGTAATACCTAAAATCCCATTTTTCTTTTCCTCAAGGCCACGTAGAGCAGCCTGCCCCACTACCTGCCTGCGAGCTCAGCCTGCACAGCGACTACCAGCACGACCAAGGAGATGGAGAGGATTAGGACGCCGGTGTTTCCAAGTGCCAATCCCAGCTTTACTACCAGCTCGCTGCGTGACCTTGGGCAGGTCATTGCACCTCTACAGCTCTTCTCCTGCGTGCGAGAACAGCAGTAATTCCTTGTACCTGCAACCAACACACACGGTTGCTGTGCCCTCTTTGTACGGCACTTCCAAGGGGCCGTCCCACAAGGCTCCGCACTCGGAACTCCCACAAGCGACTCACAGGTGAGGATTTAACATTCCCAGTTTGCAGATCAGGAAGACCTGCTCATTCCCACTTCCCTTCTACACTTAAGGTCACGCCAGGAGTCGACGAGGGAGCTAAGAATAGAACCCAGGAGCCCTGTCTCAATCAGCTGCTCCACTGCGACCGCTCTCGGGCACAGGATCCATTTTGTGTCTCGATGCTCATTTTAACTGTTTACGGGAACTAAAAGCAAAGCTCCGCTCCGCACGTGGCCACGTGCAGACCACAGCCTGCACGAGCCCCCCGGAGAGGGGATCACCTCTTCCCCTGCATCCCCATCCACCACGGGACTCTCCCTCAGCCTTTCTGCTGCACAGGGACCCCGCACACCTACGGACAGGCGGATCGTGCCGGAGCTGCCGTCGGAATGTGCATCCATGTGTCTCGTGATCCGCGTTACACAACCAAGTCTCAGCACATTAGCTAAACGGAGGCCTCGGCACCGCGGCGAGTTACCTGAGCACTGTGACGCTTCCTCTCTTCACCGGCAGGAACAGAACCGGTTCCGAGACCCTGATGGGCTTGAACTGGAATTTACACCCGAAGCAGAGCGCGGAGTCGCTGAAGAACGACACGGAGACGATGGGTCTCTCAAAGATATGGATGGGGTCCACGTGGGAGACAATGCAGCCCCCGGGCTGGTAGTCGTTGATCACAGCACTGTTCACAAAGCCCTCGGGGATCACCCTGTGCTCCACGAGCTTGCGGATCACCAGGTCGTGCACCCACTCCGGGATGGCGTCAACCTCCCCCCGAGGGTAGAGGCGCTCCTGGCCGGGGCCCCGCCGCTGCAGCTGAGACCCGTACGTGTAGCCCTCCCCAAAGAAATACTTGTTCCGAAGAGGCGCTCGATCCACGGTGTGCTCTTTGTAGAGCCCCTTCTCAGCCCTGGACACCACGTCCTCGATGCGGGCTTCGATCTTGGCACACTCCTCCGTGCTGAAGAGACGAAGCTGGCGGATGCCGCTTTTCACTTTCCGGGCCTCCTCCTCCTCCTTCTGCTCCTCATAGTCACTGGGCTCGGAGTCGGAGTCCTCGTGGTACCGGCGCTTGCGCTCGTAGGAGGCCTCCGTGGGCTCCCGCAGGCTGCCGCCTTTGTAGCTGTCCCGATAAGGCATCATGGACTTGAGCTTCTCTCGCAGGTCCGTGTAGCCGCTCCCAGCCATAGCGCGTCCGCAGCCCGCTCCTCTATCGATCTCCTGGCTGCCCTGGGCTCCGGGCCGCGGCGGGGGACGCGCAGCTGCTATTCATGGCATCCGCTGCCCTGCTGGAAGAGCCCCAGGAGGGATGAGCCGCCAGCCAGGCTCCCGGGACGGCGTTCCCGCCCGGCTCCCGCGCGCGGGCAGCGGCTGCAAGGGGGGCTCCGGGAGCGGGACATGCAGCGCGGGCCGGCCCCCCTCCACCCCCCCCAACCGGGGCTCTGCTCAGGACCCCCCCTTCCCTAAACCAGGGCTCTGCTCGGGACCCCCC
>JAVCKT010035244.1:0-13325 GCA_032273925.1 Rhynchotus rufescens
CAGGTGCGGCCCCACCAGAGCTGAGTAGAGGGGCAGGATCCCCTCCCTCCACCTGCTGGCAACATCCCATCCTCCTGATACAGACCAGGATCCCATTGGTCTTTTTGGACACAAGGGCATATTGCTGACTCATGGTTAGCTTGTTGCCAACCAGGATTCCCAGATCCCTCTCTGCAGAGCTGCTTTCTAGCAGGTCAGCCTCTAGTCTGTCCTGGTGCCTGGGCTTATTCCTCCTCGGGTGCAGGACCCTGCACTGTGCTTGTTGAACCTCATGAGGTTCCTCTCTGCCCAACTCTGCAGCCTGTCCAGGTCCCTCTGAATGGCAGCACAGCACTCCGGAGTGTCCACCACTCCACTCAGCTTGGTATCAAATATTCCTTAATACCACTACCTGCCACGCAGGAGCAGTGAAATCCCTCCAAAGTTATGTTTAAAATGGCAATTCACTTACATTTTGTCATTGAATCCTTCCATTCATGGGCTAAGTCATACTCAACACAATGGATCCATTCACCACAATGGAATCTGTTTTCCAGGCTCTTCTACTTCACTTTGTACCTAGTGGCTTTTCTTTACTGAGTGGTGGATGCAAAAGGTTAAGAAGAGTGGAAACTGCAGAGGTACTGCACTGATTTTGCTCCAGGCAAGCAGGACTCAGGAATTTAACAGTTTTCCTAATAGTCTTTAGCTACTCTCACTCATTGCAAGACAACTCGAAGAAGGTGATACAACAGTTTTCCACTCTCAAATGCTCTTAGTGGGCTTCTCAACCAGCAATGTGCACAGCGCAAACATCTGTGTTTCAGTAGCCTCATATTTCTAAATCAATTTATCGGTCAGTGGATCTCTCTGTTGTCTATCCAACTTCATAGTGTTAACTGCTTATTTGAAAACTGTAAAATCACATTCATTTAACAGAACTAATCTGAGCTGTTACTCCTTCAGCTACTGTGCTGTAACTATTCAGCCTGGAATTTCAGGCGTAATATATCAAGTTTTTATTTGTGACACTGAAAAAAAGTTATTTCTAGGAGATGTTAAACAACAGCTTGGACCAAAGATCTCTGGATTCACTTGACAAAATATGAATAAAACATATTTTGTGATGGAATACAGGATAACAAATATAATTACCAGAAGAAGAAGGAGAAGTGATCAAAACCTTAAATTTGATGCACAGAAACAACACTAAACAAAAAAAATCAGTGCACTGCCAGGAAATATGATAATTCTTTAAGCATTTGACATGTTTCCATATATACTTGCCTGTAATTGTATATACATTAACTGTGTTAATACTATGTATAAAGGGATCTGTGGTACTCAATTCTTGGAATAACCCAGAGTCTTGTAGATACCTAAAGGCACCCTGGAAACTGTGTTGCAGAGTCACATACCTCTCTGTGCAGGGTTCTCCAGTGTTCTAGGCTCTGATTGTATTTTTTATTCAGCTGAATGTGATACATATGCTTACTTAAAGCAAGAAAATCAAGCTGGACCCATCTGGAAGTCACTTGAAGACATTCCCTATATTGGTTTTGTGACATACAAATGTAGATAATATATTACTGGACAGATAATCTGCATTTCATGGCACTCCACCGAATTACGTAAATCCTTTACAAAACCAGTGTATGTGTCTTCTCACCTTCAGCTGATTAAATCAGCTGATTAAATCAAATACAATATACAATGTCTTGGTAATGAAGTACTGATTGTACGACCAAATACAATCACTTCTTCATCACTAACAGCCACCAGAGAGAGGGATGGAGTCATTTAGTTCTGTCAGGTTTCTAAAATGTTCATACTTGATAACAAAGATCCTATTACTTACTTTCTTATGTTTGATTTCACTGATACGCAAGTCAGCAAATATCCTGAAATCCCAATTAGTCTGTCTTTACTGAGGATTTTGAGTATAAAAAAGCAGGTATTAAATCTCAGATCTAATCTTTTGAAGTTCTAATCTTTCCTAACCTTTTGAAGTTCTAGTAGTTCTAGTTCCTAGTCTTTTGAAGAGTCAATTATTTTTAAGATGAGAAATGCCAATTTCTACCAAAGCATGAAATGGCAGGTTTGACTCCTTGAGCATATGTCACTGTCTGACTATCCAGGTGTGTCTACACTTCTACTTTGCCTGAGGCAAGGCCTGTCAATTCTATATCACAACTGCCCAGGTCACCTAGACAATATTACCTAGACAATAATATTTTGTACACATTTGGTAACTATATATTCAAGCTTGTTAAGGCTGATAAGAGGGTAGAAATGTGACTTCCCTCCCTGGGGTCTATGCTGTAACTACTCTTCCATCTTATCAGTTTTAGGTACCGCTGCTAGCATTTTACAAGAGAGTCATTCATCTATATCTGAAGTAGTGATGTAGGCCTCAAAACACAGGAAATACATTGGATCTAAAAGTATGCCTCATACAGACACCTAGTTCAGAAACCAGGGGGACAGATGGACAGTTTCAGCTGTTTAGATATGCCCCACTGATTGTGTTGCCTACTGAGATATCTTTAGAAAATATACTTTCCCAGGAATTGTGCTGATGCCTGGACAATTCTCTAAAAGTATGGCAGATATGACTCAGAAAGTCAGACAAGCTGTTTCTTAACACCTTTATTCTAGATAGGTCTTAATTCTAAACTTCCTTCAACCTAAGAATCAAGTCTTGGCCTATGAAATATGCTTCTTAAATATATCAAGCCTGTGAAGATATAGGTGGCCATTTTTGCTCTTCTCATACTTCTGTCCTGTTTTCAAACCTGAATGCAACTGAGTTTTCATTATGTTAGAGTGCTTTCCACTTGCTTTCCACCTTTCTTTTCTACTGTGAGTTCAGTCAAAATTCACAATTAGGTCCAGGGTTCTCATCTAGGAAAAGTCATCTGATAGAGATGTGTTAAAGGTTTGGTGACTCCATTCCATTACAAATCGCTATGTTTCATTCATCTGGTTGTCTAATTTTTATAGGACCAATCCTGAAATCACTTCAATCCTATGCATCCTTGAGACGCACATTAAAGTCTATCCACTATTTTAATGTTCTTACTCATTAAGGGACTTTTAAAAATGGTAAGCAAACTCATCATCTTGCACAGCACTGGGATAAGATGTCCCTTCTTTGTCCCAGACCAAATTTTTCAGACCTATATGCTCTTTCTTAGATAATAAATCAACAGCTCTTGAGTTGTGATGGTTTATTTCACTTCTGTCAGTTCATCACTGTCTAATTTTCCTTCACACTTTCTGTGGTACCTGCCTATCACCTCTTGATGTTATTTGTACACTTAATGTACAAAAGTGATGACTTCTTTGAGTAAGGTTCATCTTTTTATTTTGTGTGCAGTCAATGCCTAACCATTTGCTCTCAATCTCAATGGAGGATCAATTAGATCCTTCCTATTGTCCTGCCTTTCATTCCAACTTTGATGTCATGACCAGAAAGATCACCAGTTGATTCAGTTTCTATGAGCTAAAGCATGGTCCAGACAAGACACTTTGTTTTGTGCCTTAGAGATCTAGCATTTCCAGATGGCTCCCTATGAAAATACTGGAGACATCTAGCTAGAACTGATGAGGTTGCGTGATGGGGAAAGATCAGCATTCATTCAACTTGATGTGGGTACCGTGCTAAGTATGATAGCAAAACTATTTAAGATATTTGAGAAAGCTGCCAAAGGCCTACACTGATACTTGGCTCTTCATCAAAGCCATTGTCTTTGCTAAAATTGTGCCTTTGTTTTTATACTACTTTGCTGTAAAGGAGCATAAACTTTTTGAAATCTTAAAAAGGAAATTATTCATTGCATCTCCATCATAAATGGGGAATTAGATTTTTAATAATAGGCTGCCAGTGATTTGATGTTCCTAAATCCCTTACATGAATGGAAAAGTTTCTTTTGCACAGCAGGCAATGTGACAAACTGACTGAGGTTCACTTCTCCTTGTTCTTTTCTCTGTCACATCTAAGGTCATCTGAGAAATGCCTAGCAGTACCATTGTATGTTAACACAATCCCTTGGAACAAACCAGACTGTAGGCTGAACTTCAGCCCTTTTTATTTGCAGCACCTTCTTCAGAGAAAATACAGTTTCCTATTTATTCCTTTCATTTCTTCATCATCCTACATCATTTAGCATGGGTAAAAGCATCACTGTTTTCTGCAGCACCTCAATAGAGTTTACACCAGCTTCCCAGTGGTGTTTCCTCTTCAGTGCAGGTGGGGAAATTTGACCCTGTCAAAATTCTGGTTGCTTTCCAGCTGATGTCTATAAAAGTTCTCTACAGGCAGGATTAGCAGAATAGACTCAGGTTTCTCCACATAAATCTGGTCTTTGTGCTTTGGCATACACTTGTAATTTGGGCCTAGGCCTGCCAGATGAAAGGCTTGTACGTGTTCTGGCTCTTTATGTGAGCTGGGTATGGTCAGTAATATAATATTATCTTTAAAGAACAAGAATCGCAAGGGAATTCAGCCTCTATATTATAGTAAAGAAATTCTACCCTGAAAAAAAAAGCTCTGGATATATAGCTTGTTTCCCTGAAGGCCTGCCAGTTTGTCTGGAGTGAGCAAATGAAGCAAGTTTCTTCAACATAAAGACATTCGTATGACTTCCCAAATGAAGTCAAAAGGAAGGCTGAATTTGAAACATCTGCACAGATCAAAACAGGTCAGGCATAAACTGAAAAGAAAGCGATAGAACAGTTCACACAACCATGTTATTCCTACAGAGGACAAAGAAAGCACTTCTCAGCAGCCAGCCTCCTGAGGAAAGGGGGCCACAGTTCCCTACTGTTTTCTGGCAGGCTCCAAAAAGGGAATTTCCTACCAGTCCAGGTTAAGTTGGAACAAGGATATCCCCGGCAGGCCACAGCCTGTATTGGAAGTTGACGAGCATGCCTACACTTCTGGGAATTATGATATAGGCTCAGTCTTTTACAAATGCTTTATGAAACTGGCTAGTCTCTGAATTTGCTATTGGACTTTCAAAGGGGTAGTGTGCAGCATGTGGGAGGTCATTCATATGCACCTTAGTGGCCCTCAGAGCTGTTTTGGCACAGGGACGAAACATCTGCTAATTTTCAAGTCATGTTACTTCCCGCTGGTGGAAGGCCACCTAAGGACTATTTTTAGGGTCTCAGAAAACTTTCTGCTAAGTACATTTGTCAAGTGTTTCTAGGGTGTAAATTCCCCTGGACACCCACTTTTTAAATAATGTCACAACTTTACAAGAAGCAATAAAGTTACAGGAGAGCAGAATCAAGATACAATTACACACATAGAGACTAAAGCAGTGGGAGCTGCAGGCGAAGAAAAGAAACTAAATACTTAAAAAGATAAGTATAGCATTATAATTTGTATAGTGAATAGCACATGCAAATAGAGGTACCTCCAATACCTCCAATAGAGGTAATCATTTCTACTAAACAAACTTTATTCCATTAATTTATGTGATATCCAAGTGCTACAGCTGCATCCACTACTAGAGTGTAATGATCATGATATCAAAAAATAGCCTGAACGAGAGAGCCTCATGGGATGTGAATTATCATCTCCATTCCTTTATGAATGTAGATATATTGTAAAAGATGAAGAAATGAGAATGAAGCCTTCACCCCATAGGGTTCTCTGTGGGAAGGAATACTGTACTGAAGCTCTGTGAGATGTGGTATTTTCCTGTATCAGCATTGCAAGGCAAAAAGGTTTTTTTGCTGGGAAATGGCAGGAAATGATTAAAACTCCTCACTCTTTATAAAGAATTATTGATTTAGGTCTAAATTCGTGATTTGGAGGAGATTTTACTTTTTGGGAAGGAAGCCTGAGGTTAATGTTCCCTCTCTGATTTAAAAAGTTGCACTAAAAATGCAAATAAAGTGGAGTTTCATTTAACTATACACTGAAGCTGAACTATACACTGAATGTTTTCCCTGTGATTAATGGTTCTTGGTCTGCTAAATAATTCCATTCAACAGTTTACCAGCACAGCTCGCTATCAGTTTTCCCAGCATTGGTTTCAGATGCACACTCAAACTAATTGCCATGTAGAACAACAGTTCATATTGCAGAAAACGAGATTGTCTAAATCAATTCAGAAAGTTCCACTTAGTATTTACTTTTATTTTTAATGAAAAACCTTGCTCTCATGAATTCAGATACCAGGGAAAGAAAGTGTTCAGAGATTCAGAGAACTATAAAGAAAAAAAAAAAAAAAGGAAGTTTAAAAGCTATCCTGTACCCACTACAAGGAAAACAGGAAATTAAATATTGGTCACAAAATATTTTTCCAATTTTATTGATTTAAGAGTCTTAACAACATGTTTAATGGTATAACACATTCAGCAGTTCTTGCCATGAAGCTTCTACTCCTCAGTACACTATTCACTGCCCCCACTTTAGAAGTTTCCACATCACAAGAGGAGTAAAAGTTCTTTTAAAATTTAAATTAGGATTATTAAAAACTTGAGGGTTGCCAGTAAAGCCACTGTTATTAAAACCCTTTTATATATTTTTCTAAGAAGATTTACAACCTACATTAGACACAGCACTCAGCTACAAAATCAAGAGAAATGTGCAGACCTGACACACTTCCTCTGCGCAACAGAAATTAAAATATATATTCCATGAATGTTGTCATAGCAACATGTGGGAAACATTAGAAGAAGTCAACATGATGAACAGGTATAATTTATATTTCTCTAGACTCTCTACCCCACACATTGCTCATAAATCATACAACTCAAGACTGTAGTATAGTGATGTTCAAATTCTTGCCCTGTAATCTTATTGTTCAAGCTAGAAAAATATGGGTAAATGCAAAAAACAAAGATCTAGTATCAACTAGATTATATCTAAATAAAAGTTAAATTTTAAAAAAAAAGTTATTTTGATTGTTATTGTTTCTAAATTCCTGTTTTGTATATTGGCATAAGTAGAACTACTTGTATGTTTCAGGTTTAGCACATGCCTAATGTTTATGGGACTGAATCAGTGTTTTCTTCCTCCTGAAATATTTTGGACCCTGCTGAATTTTTTGCAAACCGTTATGCACACTGGCAGAAATCACTGCAAGTGCTGCTCGCGTGAGCATTAAGGACTGCCACAGACTGTCTTGGGATGAAAACTTCCAGGAAATCCTTTCAGAAAAGGCGAGCAAACCTAAGCATTTCTGTCTTGGACTCCTGGGAAGTCCAAACTTGACTCACTCCCATACAATGTAGCATTGCTTTGATAGCCAAAGAAGGGCACACAAAAGAGATTTTCAGGGTAAACCCCAATGAAGCTCGTGGCAGAGCTGTTGTGCCTGTTCTGGTGCCGCCATCCAAACCATCGCAGGTGAGAGAGGCCCACACTTGAGTGGTCAGGAGAGGCCAAAACAAGGTCAAGACAGACCAAGTCAGCAGCAACCCTCCAGGGGAGTCTGTGGGATCTGCACTACAAATTTTGTGTGGGGATTTTCAGACTGACCTCAGCAGAGTCCGGTCATCTCTTGTGCAGAAATCCCCATGGGATATGCTCTACAATGCAGCAATCCTGATGTTATTTTCCCAAATGCAGTTTTCTGAGCAAAACTCTAAGTTTTTTTTAGAATTTTTTCCCAATCTTTTAATATTTTAACGTGACCTAATATATTTAGATTACCTTATTCTCACATCATATAAAGACTGTAAGCAGGAGTCAGGGAATATTGTTGAAAAGAGTCTGAGCAATTTATCTCAGGCTGTTAAATAGAATGTATCTCAGGCTTTTAAACTTAAGCTCCATGTAATATGGGTCTTTCCTAACAAAGCACATCTGACAAGAAATTTGTCATAAACTGTTAGGTTTCTCAGCAGAGAGAACTATACTTCTATTCATTGTATTCCTTTGAAGCGAAAAAAAAATCTTTGACTGGATCTGTATTTTAAAAAAATATATCTCTTTTCAAAGTGGCCACAAGTATTTCTTATGCTTTTTAAGAAATGATTTTAATTTCATGCATGGTCTTTTATAAAAGATTATTTTTGCTTTGGCAGCACACTCCTCTGCTGGCTTGTTTAGTGATTTTTTTAACTATACAGATGCTCCTGAAGAACAGGGCACTGTGCAGTGTTTTATACAAAGAATGTGAGTCTTTTAAGTGCTTCCTTTTTATCTTCCTCTTTTTATCTTTTTCTGACAATCCATATTGATGTGAAATGATTTGCAGTGAATTTAATTATGTTGAAAGCATTTGACCAGAGTAGTTTTTTAGCCATTAAAATGAAATTCCTAGCAGACCACATCACATATACATGAACCAAGTGCTCAAGCCATATCAATTTATATCGTCTATATGGCTTTGCTGTATTTGGATTGCTTGTGTCCATTTTTAGCAGGCTTAAATTATTCCTTTTCTTTCACTTCAGAAGCAGTAGAGTTCTGAAATCCCAATTTACATTCAAGAGGGTATGTTAGGAAAAATAGTGAAATGCGAGGCATCTAATCACTGGGCTCTTGCCCCTTGTTGCAAAATAATCACACAGTTTGGAAAATGTCCAGTGTTAAAATTAATGAGCAAGTGTGATCCACAGAAATACAGCTTTAACTGCGACTTGGCCAGACCTTAAAGTCTGCCTTTCTATTGCTTTTGGCATCTGGAACCATACTTCTGATGGATTCACTTCACTTGAGATAGGTAGTGAAAGAAAGGTGCATAGTCTTAAACTTGAACTTTTTGTTGTTTCTTTGCTTTCTTTTAAGAGATTTAAATAGCATTTAATTACATTTTTGTCAGAAAAGTCAATTGTGTAACAGTCTGACAGCAGTTGGTTGTGTTCCCAAGACGTGATTCTTCATGCTAAGTAAAAATCACATTCACCCAGGACCTGTTCCAACACTGACAAGAGTCTTGGGATCAGTGTTGTAGTGGCTTTTGGCTCTCACTTCCTTTGCACATGGCTTCTGTCAGCTCAGAGAACCTGTTGAGCCCAGGACAATTCAGTACTTTGGCCAGCCATTGAAATGAGTTAAATGCAAACAAAGAAATAAGATTGCAAACAAAGATGTAGTATATTATAACTGATCTGGGAAGATCTTAACCTTTTCTGGCTAATGGACAGCAATGCTGAGAAGGAGGAGTCTGTAGATGACTGTCAGGCTGGGTTTCCCTTCTCATCCTGTACTGCAATATGACAATGAAAGTTTTAGGGAGACCTCTGTGACCAACATCTTACCTGTGGAAGATGGACCACCACCACTGAGCCAACACATAGGGAGCATAGCAGACTTCTACAAAGTATCTGGTGGTGGTAAAGGTGTCAGAAAAAGAGCACTGTCCAGTTTAAAGTACGTTATAATTCACCAAACCCTGCACTGAGTGGATGAAGCTTTTCCCCTTTCCACAGCTAGCAGCAGCATGCAAAGCTGAGGGCTGGTGTAATGGGTCACTTCCTCCAGGCATCTCTGGCTACAGAACTTGAGCAGACAGCAAAAGGTGGGGTTAGATCACCCATATTTAGAGATTTCATTTGTAATGTCTATATGTGAACGGGTATGAGGTTCTCCTCGTACCCAGTGTCAAGAAATGGGCACATTTAGGACATGATTCCTTCGCTATTTAGAAGCTGATGACAGTCTTAAAAACTCATTGTTTAGTACTACTACTCATACTAGAAGCAAATTGGCCTTCACTATTGTCCTTAAAGAAAGTCAGACGGTGATCTCAGGCATATGTTTACGTTCATTTATTCTTGCACCTCTAGGTGAGTTGGGTGAATCTCACCCAGACTTCCCAGCAAGTGCTATAGGGAACGTCTGGAAAAAGCATTTGGAAGACAGGCTTTTCTGCTTTTCACCAGTAGAGAGGAAAGGTGCTTAAAAGCACGAAGTGGCAGCAGGGGCTATGTGACTAAACAAAGTTGAGAGTTCTCATAGAAGTAAGTAGATATGCAGTATAAAAGCCTTCAAGAAAGCTAAGCTGCATAAATTCAGGTAATTGATAATTGCCATCCTGCAGAAGTATTCGTAAAGGAAACAGATTAGAAAAAAATGGTACCTCCAAAAGAAACGAGAGAAAAAAGAAAAAAAAGCAGCATTTTATTAAACTGTCCTAAGACAAAGAAAAGAGAGAAAGCAAAGGAAAGTCCACATAAAATTTGTGAAGACAATTCCTAATCCAAGGATCTGTCATCCTTCAGACCGTCCTTGTGATATTAAACTGGACTCCCTGCACTGAAGTGTTGTGGTACAATCTTTAATTACGTGACTGCCTACTATCCCAGCTTGCAGGGCTGCTGCCTCATGCAGTGCTCTGTGTGGATCATATTAATAGTTCAATATTTTTAGAGACAATTGGAAATATCCTGTCAACAAAGGAAATCTGTAATACATAGAGTATGCTTATGTAAAATAAGAAATATTCCCTCAAAAGAGCAGAATAGCAACATACTTTAAGTTTTACTTAAATTTCAGAATTGTAGTATCTTTGAAATCTTGAGCCATGGACCTTGTGGGAAACATTAAACAAACATTTCACCTTGAAGTGGAAGTGTGAAGGAATGTGTAGACAGATAATGTTTTCCAAGTATGAAAGTTTCATTAAGATTAAAAGAATAAGAAAATCTTTTCAGAATCTGTATGAGAAAAATAAAACAAATTACATTCAGAAAATTTCCAAATGTTGCATAAAATATAACCAAAATGTACAGAATGCTAAGAAAACAGAACAAGTATTGTTCTTTCAAGTTTGAGTTGTGCTAGGGCATACTGACATTTTTACGTGAAAGATAAGAGAGAGAGATCTGCTCATACTTAGTTTTTTTTTTCCGATATAGATAAAGATAATGCTATTATTTCTAAAGCCCCAGTTTGGGACTCACAGAATAATGAAAATCTGTTTATTTTTACAATTTGTCTAGATGTCTACCCAGACAATATCTCTAACATTAATCTGTAAAAAAATCATCAACTATTTACTCCACAATGTACCTTCTAGAAAGGCTCTCTTGAAGTCATTTTTATTAACAGTCAAATTGCATATTGTTTAGAAACGCTTTCTTCGCTAATGTTCTTTCTATGTATGGAGTAGCATTTGATTCCCTGTTCCAAGTTCATAATTAAAAAAGAAAAAAAGCAAAAAAAAAAAACTTCATCTATGAATATATAATAGTATTCTAAAATTCTAAAATACTATCAAATTTTTCATATCTGAACACATTTGCTAACATCCAGGATAGCCCTTCATCACCTGTGCTCATTAGATCAGGTCAGAAAAGGTGTGATAAAAATCACTGAAAAAATACCCTGAGTGTTGAATTTAAATCCTCCAGCTGAAACAACTCAAGTGTTTTGAGCTCTTGGTAGATCTAGGGCAGCTCTTCTACAAAAACTTGTCTGACAAAGAACCAGACATCTGTAGAGACCCAAGTCTTCAAGGCCTTCTTGGCACAGGTACCCAGATCCAACAGCTCTGGAGGTGCCAGTTGCCATGAGGTCCCTAGAAACTATCAGATTTCAGAGCAGCAGGTCCTATCACACGTGGCTCGCTTTGTATGCTGCCCCATGGATGAGGAAGGCAGGTGGCACTGCCATAGAGCTGACCATCTGAATGCCAAGGGAGACTGGCTCCAGCTGAGGGTCTCCAAGCCTCCATGTCCCCAGCCCCAAGACCAAGAGGCAGAAGCTGGAAGTACTTGCATAAGCTTTTCAGGTCCATTGCCTGAAAGAACATAAATTCCTCCATTTGAGGAACTTCACACCCCTATTTTTTAGACCTGAAAACACAGACGGATGCCTAGGAACTTGGGAGTGCCCTGCCTAGCCCATGACAGGACACATGGCAGAACAGTCATCTTGGAGATTTCCGGGATGCATTGAACCAACACTCCTCTTCTGGTAGAGGGAAGAGTAAAAAGAAAGTCATTTTCTCTCACACCATGGGACCTCTGTGAGCAATCTCTATTCTCAAAGCTCCAAGTCATTTGATATTTTTGAAGAGCAATTATTATTGTCTGCCAACTGAAATTCTGTATTTTCGCCAACTCTGAATAAAATCTGAATTGATTTAAAACATGAGAAAGTCATGCAAGTGACAAAATACATGAAGTGTGGCAATACTGAACTTGTTTCGAGGTAATAGACTTTGTGTAATAGACATGGTGAGAACCATGTCTATTAGTGTTCCTAAAGTAATGAATGGTTGTTAGCATAAATTGGACTCTTCATACTGCACTGGAATTATTTAGAGACCTTTCTTTTTAGCCCTTTCACTTTTCACATTCACTGACAAAAGTAAGTGTCTAAATGGATGTAGAAATCAAGTTATGTGCCAGAACTCATATACAGCACTGGCAATCATTACCAATTCAGTTATTACTAACAGTACAAAACTGCTGTGAATTAGGCAAAATAAAAATACTCTCACAGACTTCTCCTCCATTTCCTACATTTATTTTGGAGGTGAACTCCACTGTGTTTATAACTAAAGATGATGGATAATTATATACTGTCAGTGTTCAGTTTCATTATTTAGGCATGAATCCTGCTAGCATTTATACATAAGCATAACTTTATTCGATATTCAAGTTCAATGCAACAACACATAATAGATGAAAGTAGGCATATGAATGAGTCTTCACAACATTAGAGCCTTAATTTGTACAAGAAGGATTAGATGTTAGATTAATCTGTAGCTGGTTTACTGAATGTTAAGTAAGTTCTTCCTAAAATACCAGATGTGGGGAAGAAAGCCCAAAGAACAAAGTAGACATGACATCACCTAATTGTCATTGTAAAATAACAGTGTGCATGTAGAATAATCCAACATGTGGTAGATATGGACCTTTTGATGTAATCTCTTTGTGAAGCCAAAATAAAGTAAACTGAAGCTAAATAGTCAACTCATCAGCCATTCTGTCACATTCACTCTTAAACAAGAGCACAGACCAAAATTCCTATTCTTAAAAGTTTTTTTTTTTCAGCTTCCTAGATAAAAACAGTCATTTATAAGCCAGGATACTGATCTTGCTCAGGGCAGGTCACACATCCATTTGTTGATCTAGTGGTCTACTTCATCCCATCTGCATTGCCTCAGCCTCTCAGCTAGGAGCAAACTGTTCTTGAGTAGAACAAGTCTTGCAAACATCAGGAATTCTCTCTACTACTACTGCCCCAAACAGCTCTTTGCATTTAGCCCCTACCATCTAATCTCTGGAGAAATCTGCTTTCTGTAGGAGCAAGCTGAACCTAACACAGGGTTTACTGTAACCTGGTCACATAAAAGAGTTAGGTCACGCTGCAGTTCCATCTGTCTGAACATCTGATATACCTTATAATTGGAAAATGCCTCATCTAATAC
>JAVCKT010035247.1:0-12882 GCA_032273925.1 Rhynchotus rufescens
GCTTCTCTGCAACAATCAGAAACTGAAGACTGAAAGCACAACAAAGTGGTGCAAGAGCTAAAGCAACCCATATACTCACTCTTTCTCAGTAGACAAGCTGGTAATTTTCAGTACTGGATAAAGGGTTTTGGTTTTTTTGTTTTGTTTTGTTTTGATTTTTTTTAACCCCAGAAGTATACAACATCAAGGCTACTCCACAGAAAAAAAAGGCTTCTTAGCCTGCCTAAATATTCGAGCAACTTTTAGTGTCTGATATGAGTTGGGAAAATCTCACTGTACTTTTTTTCTCAAAATACAATTCCGTAACATTAAAGTTATTGCAAAGTATAACTTTGCAAAGTAAAGTTGCAAAGTGCTATAAATAAGAGCGTACCAGCAACAAGGTAACCAACACAGATTTTTATAAGCTAAGCACAACTCAAGAGATCTGCTAATCATGCTCTTTAGGCCCTGTGAAGAGCTAAGGATGTATTTTTTGCCTTGTCAACATTATAAGCTTCAGTACAAGACGTCTGATAGAAAAGCACATGGCCTACCCAGCACAGCTGCCTAACATGAAAAGTTACCCTCAACAGGACTGCATGTGCACTACGCTTATAAATTGAGTGAACAGCTGAAATGAGTCAACGATCAACTAGATAATCTCATGTAAGCTTACCACAGAACTACTAATCACAAGTGACATGATAAATTCGGCTTTACTGGCACTGATGTTTCTCACATCTATTCTTTTCGTCATCTCACAACCCCAACTGCATTATACACATTCTCCTCAAGTTAAAATCAGTCATGTCCATGATTCTACCCACCAGAGCGTGTGTACAAACTCAAGATCTATTCTTTTTGAATCAAATAAAGACCACCTATACCGCAGTCTGGATAAGCTGTACATTGTAACATAACCTAGATGGGACACCTCATCCTCCAAAGGGGACTCCACTAAGGAAAGAGATAGGCAAGTAAGCAGCTATGTCCAGCTTCCTTTATATGATCCACTAGCCTATGCTTTGAAGCGCTATTATATTCATCACTGAATAATGCTGAGGACTTGGGATAAGATAAATATGTTTCTCCTCTTGCCATCCTACAACTCTTCAAGGTTTGGCTATGATTTATCTTAAAGGGCATAAGTCATTAACACACCAGGCAGTGGTGTGGGAGACTCACTTGCCTTAACTTCAAGCTTCTGTGTGCAGCACTGATGAGTGATAGGTGTGATGACACCATCAGAGCACAGCAACACGTAAAGGAAGATGAATTTTATGTACAAGAGGGAAAAATGAAACATTTTTAAAAAGCAAAAAATGGGTGAAGGAATAATCAGTAGTATGGAGTAGATAAAAATAAGCAATACCAGCCTTTCCCCAAACTTCTGCATTTCATTTGTTTTTCATTATTCTGAAAAGATTCACAACTCCTTCAGCATGGATAAAAAGCCAAAGATCCTGGGTAAATCCAGTTGCAATAATGATGACAGCAAACTACTCATTAACCTCATAGATACAACATTTTAACCTGTGAATAGTTCTGCCGCCTTTAGCTCCTCTATTAATGTGGTACTGAATGCTGATAATTAAAAACATTTTGTGCTGTTTGTCTACAGCAAGGGTAAAATTAGCATCTAGTGACATTCTAATTAGCTTACAATCACTTGAGTCATTCTCTCCTTAAGAAATGTATGTGCCTGTGCTATACTATAAATATTTTCACCTCACTGTGTCTCCCTGCAGGACGGCACTTCTTTGTGATTATGACAATGCCCCCCGAAAGGTCCTTACATCCTTTCTCGCTTTATTGAGCAAATGAGTCCTCTTATCAGTCTCAGTGTAAATGTATTCTGATGAATAATTAAATACTTTGACTTATTACTGCTCTACATGCTTATTGTCATTAGGAGAATATTTCTGACAAATACTTCTTCCAAAAATATCCTGATCCTGAAACCCGTACTTTGAGTACTTAAGTATGTCCCATGCAGAATGCACATAAAGTGACAAAGTTTTATTCAATAAACACCTGAAGTTATCTCTGCTATTATCATAATTTCATAGTGATAGTACATGACAGACTGGAAGAACACTGTTAAAATACAATTCTGACTTATTCTGAGTCCAAATCAGCATCAAATAAGACAAGTACATACCCTATCTTAATCCAGGATCATGCGTCTAGATACTAAACTGATTTTGCCACCCATCTGCTAATTTATCATGCCAAAACAAACACCTGAGATAAACTATGTCATTTCCGAGGGTTCCCTATATTAATTTGCCCCAAAACACAGAAAAAAAAACCCAGGATCTAAATTCAAATTAGTATCAAATTCTTAACACTTGCCACAATAGCAAACTTGAATCTCTAAGCTAAAAAGGTTCATGGCTTTCTCCATCCTGAGGAAAGCATGACTGCTTCCCACTGCTTCTCCCCATGTTCTCAGAAATAAAAGCTATCAGTATGGCTCCCACGGCTGACTATTTTCCAGTATTCCCTACTGATTTTCTTTGCTGAAACACAGTCAAATTAGACTGAGCAGTAGCATGAAAAAGGTTTCTAAAACTGAAAAGCTGTTTTTGTTGATGCTAAAATAATCACGTTAAAAATAACTATGTTTGAATGACTTAATATCACTTAGATCTAGAAACTTTGATTCATACTACTTATCTCTGTATGAAATGAAATCCTTATACTTTAGAGATGGAAAAATGCTCTGAACATAGCATTATATGAATCTTCTATGATACAGCAAATTTGGACTGTGAAGACCTGCGGAGACATGAGTCAACTCTATGAAAAAGACATGGAAACACAAAATTTAATCCAGATTCACAGGCAGATCTTGCATATGTGGAAAAGGTGGGTAACTACAAAGCAGCCTCAGCACATCAGAACAAGGTGCAGGGAGAGGCATTGCCCAGGAGCCAGGCACAACTTCATTCCAGGTGTTACTCCCACCATCCCAGCAAGCAGGTCTGTCTGTACCCTCATTATCCTGATACCCCGTAAGCTGCCACTAAGAGGATAGAGCAATATCATCTTGTTACTGCACTACTCTCTACATCAAAGACTGTTGTATTTACATCATTTGGCTACACGAGGTCTAACCAAATTCGTGATTACCAATGAGTGCTTTTTGACCAGAGCAGAGTGTCATTCTAACCCTTCTTTTTCTTTAGAAAGCAATTTAATAGAGAAATATGAAATTAAATTACTGGTTTCATTTTTTTATCTTCCTTTGATTTTTTTTTTCTTTAAATAGCAAGGACCATTTTTCAAACACTGACTTGATGCTGCCAGTTGTTTCTCACTTACGGGTACAAAACACTATCCTACAAATATTTACTTGTTGCCTGCTGATGTATCAAATTAAAGCAATCATTAAATAAATAAAAGCTCAACAACTTATGCTGGATACTTCAGCTGAAGGAGGACATTTCAAATGATGCTCATCTGCTGCATCTTTTCTTCATACCTTGTATTTATGCAAGACTGGTATAATTTAGTATATCTCAGTTTATTAGTTCTTCCTTCCTTCTTGCAAGTGTTAAACCTGCAGTTTCTGGAGACACTGTTTACATGTTTACTGAAATACAAGGGCTGGAGCGAACATTACAAATGATGAGAGTTGCAAAAGACAGCTTAATTAAATGAGAGCTATGCGAAAGATAATAGGAAACATGAAAAAACATGTGCAGAGTTCAACATTTCAAGCTGCCTGCAAAACTACAGTTCCTAAAAACAGTTCCTGACATTCTCCTACTCTGTGAGTCAAATACAAAAGAAATGAGAATTCATAAATTGAAAAATATAAAGTAGAAAATTGATGTGAGTGGTTTATAGTTATGCAGAGTTCCAAGCTACAGCAAAACAGGTAAACTAACACGTCCTCTTCCTGTTACACCCTCTTGGTTAGAACTGTTCTGCCTTCTGAAGAGTACCCAAGCTTCCATGTTTGCGTGCAAGATATTAACCTCAGCATTTTGCCCAATATGAAAACACTACCAGCTGCTGTTCCTTCATGGGAATGGCTTGCAGTAAGTGCATGTCATGATGCACGAAACAGGAAGTCACAGGTTAAAATGACCTTTCAGAACAGGCATGGTACTGTCTAATGGAAAAAGAAAGTCTTTCAAATGGCATATAAGATAACCACAAAGGACTACTCACCATGTCATATGCTGTCACAATCTTTTTCAAGACCTCCGGAACAATCCCTTGGAGCTCCATCGTTGGATACTGGTCATTAAGGTTCAGCACTATCAGGGGGGCATTATCAGGCCCAACGACACGTGTAGACACTGCCAAAATGCACTGCATAAGATTTGCTACAGGAGAGAGGCCACATAATTCTTTGAATGAAACTACTGCATTCTGTAAAAAGGAAAGAAAGAGTTTCCTTTACAGTTAACCATGAATTTTAATTTCCCATTTTCTCAGTATCTCAAGATACTCATGTTTCACTGTTACTGTTGAGCTATAAGGTGGAATTCAAGTTTTCCAAAGCAACCAGGGTTACGTGTTTGCCATACAGTCTTCCAGAAACTTAAGAGTTCCAACAAAATTCAACACTTGCTGCAGAAAAGTTCTATTTAGAGTGGGGGAAGCCTGGTATACATCACTACTGAAATTAGCCATTAAAATAAATGAATTCAAAGTAATTATTAAAATGTAATTGTCATTAAAAGGAACAAAATTTTAGCTGCTGAATGTCCCAGGTAAGCCAAGGGAAGAGGAAGGAGGATTCAGCCCATTTGTAACCTCAAACATACCTGCACTACTGTCCAGACGTGCTGCGGATCTGCTGGCTCCCATTTGGTGTGACTGACAAACCCAGCACTCCACTACTCCTAGCACAGAATCACCCTTATGTGAATTCTTTAGGTATTTAATATTAATACCAATTTTTTATTTTTCCCTATAATTTATTATACTTGTATTTTTATGCAGTATGATAGACTATAAAATCAGACATTTAAGCTTAAAGAAAATTTCCAGTATTGTAAATACCATGTGACTCCAAGCAGACACTGAAATTCCATTATGGGAATTTTCTCACCACTGAAATGAATTTAAGATTTTTGTACCAATTGGGAGCTGGTGATCTCTGGCAGGTCTGGAGTTTGTGTGTCCTGTAAGAAATAAAGACAGAAAAATGGGGCACTTCTGTTACAAATGTGCTCAGTGCTCCTCTCTCTTCTTCCTTACCCACGCAGAGTATCTGACAAGTTGTTAGGATAGAGATTTTCACTTTTACCAAAACTACTTTCCATCTTTCAGAGATGGTAAAGTTTATTTCTGGACAAGGGTTCTTAGGGAGACAAAATCTAGCCTTAGAGCAAACAGGAATCAAAACTGTGCTTTTTCTTGTTATTGCTTTCCACAAGAAAAAAATGTGCAAAACTAACTTCAAAATATCCACAGATAGTATATTCATGCAAATGCTCCTGCATGGGAAGTCCACAAAAATGAAACTACTTCTAATGAGCGAACTAATCCTTAATGACACAATGATCAGGGAGCTGGGAAAACAGACACTGGGAACTCTCTTCAAGCTGTTTTGCTTCTGGTAGACACCCTGGGGAAGCCACTAGGAACAAGAGTTTTACACAGAGGTCAACCAGGACTTAGGGAATGCACCTGTGACCTCATGGCAGACAGGACCAAAGTACAGGTAGAATTCGGGCCTTCCTATTTCCAAGCCTGTATCCAGGGTCAATCCTGAGTCATCACATGGCTGAGCAATTTAAATATGCAGGATCACATCCAGCTTAACCATTGCTGTTAGACTTTTATCAGTGACGAACATACAACTGCAAGCTATGAAATCATGGTAACATTGTGTATACGAGTGACCAGAGAAAAAAGACTACTGATATACAACTTCAGAGAAAACAGAGAACTTACTGCTGTGCACTCTCTTGTTTCCCTTTTTCCATCAAACATTTTAAAAATCTCTGTTCCTTCTACATTATGGTGAAATCGTGTATTTTTGTATCATAAAAATTATAACAATTGATAATAAAAAGGTTGACTAAAAAATTAATTTTAAATTCCCTGACATACATCAGTATATATTTTGACTGGATTGCTGACTTCTGTCAGTTTGAATCACTCGGTTATACAGAAACTAAACTGTGCACATTAGATAATCTGCCAGTAAAGTTCTTCAAACTTAGTATTTCCTCACGTGCATGAAGTACCTTCTCGTTAGCATTCTGATACAGGATCTTGATGACTTTTGTTGATAGCATGTCTTCCAAACCGACAGAACAAAATACATTGAAGGAAACGCCTTCTAATACCTCACATCCAAAGAAATCATACTACGGCAATATTTTCAAATTATATTAATTCTGCAAAATAACACCGTGCACCCGACAAAAAGTTTAAAGCAGGTACAAACACTGGATGTTTTCACTGTTTCCCTAAATTCTAGATCCATCTCTGCCTTGAAAGATAGCTTAAAAATACAGCACTCTTTATACTGAAGAATTTTAGTATCGATACAGATAAAATTAACTCCATATCTAGCCTGCAATCTAAAACATTTTTACCAGTCAAAATACCATCCCCATTTTTAGTAACCTGCTAATTTTTTAAGTTTTTCTTCTAAGTTTTCAAATACGCCTTGTCTTATCAACAAGGGCTTCCTCCTGCATTTCTACTTAACCATCTGACATTGCAACATGGCAGTACTTTCTTCCAGAGTGCATCTAACGTGTCCTCGAGGATATGCTCCCTCCCTGACGCAGCCAGACAGGCGTGCAGCATCCCCGGAGGAGATGCCCCCTCAGACACATGCGAGGGCCTTGACTTCCAGCTCATCATGCTCAGCCCACCACGTGCATCCACCAGAAGTCGCACCAAGAGCTGGTGTCATCAGAGCTAAAACGCTGCTCTGCTGCAGTCACTTCTTAAAGCTGCTCAGTGTTACAATCAAATAACATCATTTATAAAATACATTAAGACTCCGAACAACTTATACGTGTGCACTGTAATACAAAAAATACATACAAGGATTGATAAATTCGGCACAAAAACTGTACCTGCATATTCTCTCTCAAATCAGTGGCGTCCCGTATAGGTTGGAGAGCATTCTTGAACACTTCATCTACGCTTTTTATCCACAATGTTCTCATAGAGGCATATTCCCTTGATTTCTTGCCCTTCCTCACAGAGAGGCCCCGTTTATGAGGTTTCCCACCACCCCTTCGATTAGTAATGGCCACGTGCACAAAGAGGGAAGCGTGTGCTAAGAGTTCTCCAGTTAAAGACTGCAGAGGAACGTGGCGATAACCAGTCTGTAGACATTCAAAGGGAATAGTGTATTGCCCAATAAACTCATCCCCAATATAGTCATCGTCCAGTACTACAAAACGCACCATAGCTAGTTCTGGTAGATTTATTTGAAATTCAAAACTTTCATCAAAAATTGGATTATCTCCATTCTGATGCATAGTTTTTGTCCTTTGCTCTGCACAGTCGGCAGGGATTCCATGTATTTCTACATAGACATAAGGATCCACAACGTCCCCTTTGGCACCTGATCCTTTGGGTTTTGGGAAGTTCTGCCCACTAATAATTTTAATATGAAGCAGCTGAGGCGAAACTCCAGGCACAGTATCTTTTGTATTTGCACTAAAGAAGGAGACTTCTTCTCTCATGATGGCAGGTCGAAGGACGTAGCCGCAGTTCCCATTTTGTCGAAACCACCCGATGTTCAGATCCATCATCAAGCCAGGTGTCTGAAAGTTCATTGCTACTATCTGACAACCGCACTTCCAGAAATCCTGGGGATTCATATTACTAGAGTCAATCCTCATAGGGCTGGGAAAAACCCTGGCAAGAAAACGTTTGTTATAATTTACAAAGTCTCCCGGGTTTTCATTGGCATATTTACTAGCAAGCACTTCATTAAACGAGCACACTTCCCAGTACTTCTGGAGTTGAAAGGAAACTTGAAACTCTTTGAACTGAACTGACTTACATATGCTGACCAGCTCGGAGAGCTCTTTGCAGAGCTGAAACCGTTTCCCTGTCATAGAGTTTTGCTGCTCTACGCCCTCCTTCCCCACCCTCTGCGACATTTCTGCTCCTTCATCCTCATCCGTAACATCTCCCTCGAGGCCGGAGCAATTAGAAGAAAGTTTCTTGGCCTTAATTAGTATTTTCCCTTTAAGGGATTCAGGCGACGGAAGGTAAGACTCTTCTATGTTTGGAGACTGTGTGTGCAGTTTGTCTCCCAGAATTTTCTTCATGTGTTGAACCATCACCTTTTGCTGCTTAATAGAACAATGATTTTCTAAACATAAAATAAGAGGGTATTCTGAGGCAAAAAACGCATATTTGTTGATAATGTCAATCACGCTGCGGAAGACGATCTGGGAAGTCATCGTATGCCCTGTGTAAATCACAGGCTCGTTGTCTGGCCCATCCCACACGTCCAGTTCAACGCTTCGACAACCCATTTTAAGGGCGCGGATATAACCTGTGATGTCAGATGGCCCTCGAAATTGGTCTTCTATCAAGTACGTATTATGAGATGAATTTATAAAGTAATGAGACAATGGCTGTTTCATGTCTTGGCAAACTTTTTTGTGTTCTGGATCAAATATGTGGCAGTCTGGTGAAGTAAGGTAGTTAGTAAAGCCATCTATAGAGAGCCAGCCCTTCTCCTGGCCATCTTTGGCTGGTTCGTAGCTCTGAATAATTTCAAGGCTGATTTCTTCCGTGACGTGTGCCATGCCCTGCTCTGCTTCCAAAAACATCATGAGGTCCTTGGTATCCAGGAACTCTTTATTGCTTGAGAACTGAACCAACAAGAAGTAGATTTCAGGCCGCGTACAAAGCTCGTGAAAAACTTCAATGAATTCCTCCTTTGTTACTTCTGTACCACTCTTTTCCTTGGATCTATGTAACTCCTTGAATTTCAGTTCGATTTTATTTGTTTTTAAACCGGGATTCAAGTCTTTTATAAACTGTACAGCATTACACAGGGGTATATGTCCCAAATTATCTACATCTGATTCACTGAACATTTGTGAAACCCATGAAGTCCGCATGTTATCTTGACTACTTTCTATCATATCTAGAGTATGTTTTCCGTAAGAAATCAGGTATCTTAAGCCAGTAACCCAAATATTTGCAATGTCTGCTGAATTAGCAACCAGATCTAGCGACTCATAGTTCTCTCCATAAATAATTGAAAATGCACAGTCTTCTGATATCTGGTCATATATCCCATTGCTGCGAAAAATATCCGTATTTTTTCCCGTTCTCACTTCTTTGATTGATTTTATGTCAATCTTTGCTTTTTCAGAGTCCTTTTTTGAAGGTTCCCAACGCAGAGACTGCATATCTGCATCTAAAAGGAAATACCGGTGGTACACCCTCGAGTTGGAGCGGATCTTTTTGAGCTCTGAGCCTTCAACCATTGCATTTATGCAGTCGCTTGCACTGCTGATCTTCTTCTCCGTCGGCATGCTGCTGAACGACACCGTCTTCTTCCGCTCTCGCTTTTGCTTCGTACCATCCTGGTAAGTAAGAGGGGGGAAAAAAGAAAAGAAGTATCAGTATGATTCTGTTTGGCACTGAAATAGGTTTTAACTTACATCTGAAAGTTCAAAAAAGGAGTTCAAAAGAGCCTGACGTACACACGATGACCAGAAAGACTGAAGTTCTGACATGACAAATGGAAATACTGACCTTCTAATAATGGCTTTAGAACCGTTCTTTCCTCTATAGGTAAGGTTTCAGATTTTATTTTTAGTATTTTAGAAGAACATAAAACTAAGCAAAGCAAGGTTTAACTGCTAATTAAATAATAATGCTCTATATATGCACTTGATTTTACTAGCAATAACCTACTCACACAGGTAGTGGATTCTACAGCCAACATAATAGGAAACAAGCCTTTTTTGTGAGTCTGCCTGTAGTCACACAGCTACAGCTGAACTTTGTTGGTACAGAACACACCACCAATACTGCAGAGTCCTTAGGGATACCAAAGGAACATTAACCCACAACTAGCTGCACCAAATTTGGAGGTCCAAATCCAATTATCTGGATATCAGGTTATCAGCCCTTGTTAGGAAAAGGTCCCTATATGCTCCCGATACACTCTCCACAGCATCACTACATTCACCTACAGCACAACATTCACCACATACCCATGCTCCAAAAATGTCCATGCTATTTCCATGCAGTTACCAAGCTGTACTGAAATACAGCGGAATGGGCTGGAGCAGATAACTCATCCTATATTCTCAATTTCAGGGAATGTGACAGTGCTCTGAGAGGCTACAGTTTGAGATGATGGAAGCTTAACTGGTTTCAGAAAAGCTATATAGCATTAGAGAGAAGGAGCTTAAAAGGAAAACTGCAGAGTTTCGCCAAGAAAAAAAGCAAAAGAAATCAAACTAGTTCTTTAAATAATGAAATAGCCCAAAGTTCTTGGTTTTCTAGAAAAAAAATGTTGGCAAAATACTGAACATATAAGCCATTAAGCAAAACCTGTGTATTAGCAAATAATGCAATATTGTCATTCAGCTCACTCCATTTGCTGTCTGTATTAACCTCAAACATATGAAAATGAGTCATTGCTTTCAAGTATAATCAGTACACTCAGATATAACCAATTTCATGAGAAACAAATGAATTTAAGAAAGCCGAGTTCATTTGCATTAGCTGCATTTTTGAGATTAAAAAATATATATTTTTTTAAATGGTCTTGAGAGGAAACTTCAGTCAACTCCTAACCCAAATGGTTGCTTCTTATGAAATCATCTTTTTTATTTTCCATATCCTGTGCAGAAATGTTCTTCAACTTATCTTCCTGAAGTGCTCAAAAAATCCTTTTTTTCCAGATTTATACAAAATGACTCTAATAATTTTCCACTAAAAGTATGAAAGTATGTTCCAGGGCATCCTACTAAGAAAAGATTTCACTGAGAAGAGCCATCAGTTGAGTACATGTAATATCTGAAGTTCCATTTGGGGGAAAATTATCAGCCACATGATTGCTGTACCTTTCATAACAGCAAAATTTGCTTTTGGCAAGCTCTCAAGAATAAAGAACTTCACAGAGGGATGTTTTGTTTCTAACTCCAGATCAAACGACTGCAATGGGTATTTTGTGGAGCTGGCTCTTGGATTCTAGTTATATGTCGTTTGGACTGCTTTTAGGCAATGGCACAAACTCTGTTAATTACAAAAAAAAATAGACTCACAAATATGATTTTGTTTATGAAGACTGGTTTCATTTTAAACCTGTTGTCTCATCTGTTTATCTGTCTATCTGTATCTCTTAATGTGCAAGAGTGGCAAAAAACAGCCCCAGAAAACGAGGCTCCCATGCAGTACTGTAGGCCTCTGAATGAAGTGTGCTGAAAGGGGAGCAGCTGGATGCTCCAGGTTTCTCATGGGAGAGGAATATGATCCTTAATATTTTAAGGGAGAGACAGATGATGGATAATCTCCTAATACCAGAACTGTGAAGGCCAGGGAAGCAAAACCTCACTTGACAATCATTGGCATTTTCAAAACAGAAGGAAGGTCTAAGCTGTTCTCTCTGAGCAGGACCTGATCTGGATCCGACTAAAGACACCTAATGGCAAGGGAGAAAACAAAGCTGCCCCTTCTTCACATCATCTGATGCAAACGGGTCCCTCTCAATACAACACCATTCCCAAACACAATTTCCTACCGACTGGAGCGTGCACTGGTGGATTAGAGGCAGAATGCAATCCACCATCTGCCAGGCTATCTTGCTCGCCTGCCAGCTGAATTCAAAGCCAGTTCATCAGCTTTCTGCATCTCCGCAGGGCACAAGCGTTTCTCAACTATTTGCTTTTTCATGTAGAGCCTGCTGGCAACGCTGACGTTACTTGCTGTGTGTGATGTCCCTGAAGACAAAATACTCTACAGATCTCACTAGAGCTCTGAGTCTCAGGGGACTGATTATAAAGCTTTTGCTTCTGCAGAGATCAATGATGCTGAGCTACCAGGCGGCCTGTGCGAGCCCCCATCCCGAGTGACATGTCTGTCAGGAGAATGCAGAATAAGTGTAAATAAAAAAATCAAAATGGTTCCTTCCCAAAGACACTGGCTGGAATCATTATCCAGCAAAAAAGTAACTCTCTGCCCAAAGAATAAAGTCTCACTCATAAGCTGAAAATATAATTGCCTAGGGCATGCACAGACAATATAAAGCCAGGTTTATAAGCCTCAAAAATACAGTTGGGCATGGAGACTGTGGAAGACACTTAATTGCTATATGACCTAGACAACTTCATCCTGAAAGCGGGGCAGATTCCCCTCCTGGAACAGGTCTTCCTCAGACCATCTAAGCCAAAAAGGCTGACAGGCCACAGAGCTGCGCAGCTGAAAACCCCAAAGTGACTTCTGGGCCTTTACATGAGACTTACCTTGCTCTTCTCGCTGTTCGAGACGCTCGAAGCGAGACTGGCTCTGCAGTGTGGAGGCACAATGCTGTCCTGCCTAAAAGCTGCGGTTTTTGAGATCACACGTCTTTCAGAGTCACTCTAGGAACTCTCACACAATGTACTCTATATGACTCTTCAGATTATAAAAAGTAGCCTCATCACATCATTAAAGACTGCATATCCTTCAGAATGCTTCAACATTGCAATCAGTAGACCTACCTCATCAAAACACCGTCTAAAGTCATGCCTGCCACATCCAATGTCACTTGCAAGAAGTGTTTAAGAAACAGACCAATCGATGGGTAAAACCTTGCGAAATATTTGCTGCTATCTGTTATGAGTGACAACGCACTGCGCTTAGCTCATCCAGGAGTTTGAACAAACTCAAGTATCTACTAGTTTAAAAAGTAGAAAAAAGAAAAGTCCCAGCTAACATGTATTG
>JAVCKT010035248.1:1963-21648 GCA_032273925.1 Rhynchotus rufescens
TCACCAGAGCATTTGCCCTTCACTGAGTTTCTGGAGGTCCTGAAGCGCAGTCAGCCATCCTGCTTGGTTGCAGTAGCTCAAAGCTGTGTCTTTGCAAACTATGGTATTTATCCCCCCCCTGCAAAATACTCTATATATCTTCTCAAGGAGATTGGTGAGGATGCCGGTCTAATCAGACAGTTACTCCTTTTATCTCTTCCAGATCTGTCCAAGTAGCTCTGGAGTCTGTTAGCCCTGTGATGTCATATCTTGGCGCAGTGCTCGTGTGTTTGATTTTTGCCAGTATTAATCCCGTAAACACTTGCAAGAAATCACAGCGAATCCCTGGGGAAGAGCTTTTTCCTTCTGCCCTCCCCATGCTCTGCAGAAACTGCCTGTCCTGCAGCGCTCACAAGGACATGGAGCCAGGGAGGGAGAGCAGGAAGAGGGAGGATGACGAGAAACCAGCAAGAAAGCTGGGGAAGGAGGACTCTGCGCTGCTTTTCTTTTCCTGGAATGATAGAGAAGCGAGGACAGCTTCAATAGACATGGAAAATAAACAAACCCATGGATAAAGGCGCCAGCTGGGTTCTTTGCCAGTCAGTTGATTTTTAATCCTTTATTTTCTCTGTTTATTGATGCATTTGCTGAAAATGCTTTTCCTTGATGTGTCAGTATTGCAAAGCACAGGGCAGCCAACACCCAGCTGGGACCAAACTTAACCTAGCAGTCTTGGTCTTGTTGCTTAAGCGAATGAGGCTTATGGGATTACAAGGCATGTATCTGTCTGGTTGTTTCTTTCCCCTGCCCTCCAGATAACTTCTGAGCCCATTCCTTGTTCACTGAAAAACATAGTGGAGGGCAGGGATCTAAAAGTTTAAATTTCTGTGATTTTCTTGAAAAATACTCCAGCAGGTATATGGGCTGACTTAGCACATGTAGAAAGGACCTGGCTACAGCTTGAACCCTTTGTGCATTTTAGACATCAGAGAATCCACATACTGCCAGCAAAGGAAATTCCTCAGCAAAGTTCACACCTTGTCCCACTGGAGATCTCAACCAGTGCCAGCCCCCAGGACACAGATGGGTTCCCACTGAGACCACCTCAGCCTCACAGCCTGTTTAAAGATATGCAAAAGTTGCTGGATGAGCAAACTCAAACTGGAGCTCTGCTCAGGTTCCTGGGGTCTGCAGGAAGCTCAGAGCAGTGTCACAGCCAGTATTCCCCAAATTCCTCTGATCCCAATTGCACTTACATGCATGACCCTGTGAATTCTGTGGGATGGTTGCTTTAAGCTCCCATCCCTCCAAAGCCCTGCATGCAACCATCTTGAAAAAAAAAAAAAATTAAAGCATTGTAAAGATTTTATTATAAACAAACATCCTTGAGCACTTTGGGAACCAGGATGATTAACATTCCTTAACAAAGAAGGGAGGAGGGAGCAGGCATTGGAGGAGGGGAGGCACAGCACCCTCCTGCAGGTCCCACCTTCCCACCTAATCCCTGCCTTGCCATCTGGCAGATTTACTGGCCCCAGTAACGTCGCTCCCACTGATATAATGAGGAATTGCAGCCTGTGCTATATTTCCTCATGAATTTCACTTCCCAGCCAGAAAAGTTCAGGGCTGGGTCAGGTTTTTATACATATTTTTACATAGAAATGTACACACACATTTCTTTTTCTCTTTTTTTCTTTCTTTCCAGGTGATTTCCACTTTTTCCCTATCTAAGCATCCATTCATCCTCATCTTCCCTGCTTATTTGAATCTGCTCCAAGAAAATCTCCCAAGCAGCAAAGCTGCAACTGCCCCGTTTGGGGTTGTCTGCAGTGGGCCACGCTGCTGCTCTCTGCAGAAGGTCTCCGTGTCCTGCTTGCAGCCTGTGTCCCACTGCCACCATGTAAAGCCAGGCAATGCTCATTCAGTCAAGTGCTGACTGCCTGCTTTTACAGGGTCAGGATCAGAACGGGACACGGCCTGACCTCTTAAATCACTTGTTTCTTGGCCTCTACCGTGCTGACTGATCTAATGCTGGCTTTCCCAGCCCCCGACAGCCTGTTGAAAACACACGCTGGAGATTTACAGGGGATACCTGTCATCACGTACCTGCCTCTCCTCCCAGGGAAAAGCTGCCACGTTGACGCCACAGAAAGGATGGCAAACAGCCTCTGTTCCCCAGGTGCGGGGAGGGAGCGGATCCTTGGAGAAATGGAGCTGCCACAGAAAGACAACAAGTTATTTGCCCTGCGGCAGCTCTGCAATTGCTCCCTGCTGCTGCCACCACGGCTCCTACTCAGGGCTGCATGTGCCTCTGTGATGAGAGGGGAGAGGAAGGAATTTCTTCTCCCTTCACTGGAGTGTGGGACAGTGTGGCACGGGAGTGTGGGACTGCAGGGGGAGCAGCTTCAGGGAGCAGACACCAAACACTGAAGCCCTCAAGGGCGGAGTGACAAAATGCCCTGGAGAAGCTCTGCTTGGGCTCTGCGAAGGCCCTCCCTGCACCCATCTCGCATGACTTGCTCTGTGTTCTTGTTTGAAACATCTCGTAGAAGGAAAGCAGACAGAAACAGTGAAGCTCACCCTGCCACTCAAACCCTGCTTCCCTCCCCAACCAGCTTTGCTGTATCTACCTTAATCTCGCTTCTTTTCCAAACACATTTTCCTACAAGCTACCTTTTTCCTCCTTGTTTTTTTTGGGGGGGGCAGGGGAAGCAATTGTCCATGTCCAAAACATTGCTTCTCCTGGCTTCAGGATGCTAATTGGAGGCACATCCCATATGGGAACATGCCATCCCACTGGCTAGGAGGTTCCTAGCCACTGGTGAGTATCCTAGGGCATCCTAGGTGAATGGCCCTGTTTTATAACTGGGAGGGACCATTCAGCAAGGAATGCAGTTGATACCCAGGGGAAGGTGAATTCCCTGAGTGTACAAAGAGGAACATGAGGCCATGAAACCAGGATAGCGCCAGCTCTGCTACGGGAGTCCAGGGATGCTCCAGATAAACCCACACAACCCCTTCCATATCTATTTCACAAAAAAAAAAAAAAACCCTTCTTCTTTATAGCTTTCCTCTCCAGCCTCAGCATTAACTCATTAGCCCAGAATTACTTATATTCCCTTTCCATGCTTTAGAACAGGAAAAAGAGCAGCTGAAAGCTCACACCTCTCCTGCTGGTAACAGGTGATGGTGGGTTTGGGTCAGCAACGCCAGTAAGCATGTCCCATCTCCCAGGATATTTCTTGAAATCAGGAAATAAAAATGCCTGCATGATGCTAACAGGGCTCGGGCATAGGAGAGTTATAGACATTTGCACATAAGTGAGTAATAGAGAGTGTGCTGGGAAATCAGATCTGAGCCTGCTTTGAAGCTTTTAGTCCTAATGAAGTTATGATCAACATGCAGAGCAAATAGCTTGCATACTACCCAACTCTGCCTGGTGCAGGGATGCACGCTTATCCCAGAGAACTTTCCTATTTAAGAGCCTGTTTTCTGAACACAAACAGATTTTTGAACCTGCCTTGAAATCATCCAGAAAGGAAGTGAATGGTCTGCCCTACCATCTCACATGGAGTTCTCCTGATGTAGCCAGAGAAGAGAGAGACCTTCACATGGGATGAACATCCCACGTGAGGGATGTGTCTGGACCATATCTATGCCCAGCTCCATCCCCACACTGGAGAGCCCCAAATCATCCAACTCCTCCTGCTGGATGATTGGACCTTGGACCTTCACCCCAAACCAGTTCAACCTGGAACGCATGAGCAAGAGACACAAGACTGGAGCTTGAGAGATATTCGGTGCCCCAACAAGATGCAGCACACCTGCACTCTCAAGGTCTGGAGATCATTTCTGACAGTCAATGCTGTGCTCAGACCAATGTAAAACCTCCAGGAGGTGATAAAGGACTGTTCATGGCATCTCCTTCCTAGCACTGACACATGCTCTATTGTTGCTACCACAGCTCCTCGCAGCACATGGGGAAGGGTTGTCATTTTGCAGCTGGGGAAATTGAGCCATGGGGCAGGGATATGTCCAGTGCAAAGTGAGAGAGGAAATCAAAGACGAGAGTTTATGGCTGGTTCCCTGCGGTAGTGCAGAAAGCTGGATCACACCATTAAGGAGGGGAAGGAAAGGCCCTGTTGTTCTCCAGCTCCTTCACGGGAGAGAGGCTTTTAAAGACACTCTTGTTAAATATGAAGCCGCTCCCTGCAAAAAGCTGGAGAAGTCTTTGCCTCCCCAGACACCATCCCTGAGCAAGCCACACACCTACTCACCAAGGACTGGCTCTAAGCTGCCTTTTCCCACAATTTCAGAGGAGTTTTACAGTCAATGTTCCTCATTTTCCATGTCATTAATCTCCATGCATCCTGGTTCCAAGCAGGCCAGAAGCCAAATCCTGCCAGACAGGTTCCAAGTGAAATCCAAGTTGTCTGGAAAAAAAAAAAAGAAAAAAGTAAAAATTCAAAAAGCACATGAACTGAATGCTCGCTCCCACAAGCTCCCCAGCAGGGCAAGCATAAGGCTTTTCAAGCCAATGGATGCTTTTAGTGACAATCCCTTCTTATCTTCTTATCTTTTCCCACTCCATTGACTAGTGATCTCTTAGGTCAATGTATTTTTCAGAACATTTTTGCTAGGATTTTTTTCATTTCCTCCATTTGGCATTTGTCTGAACTGCTCTGTCACAAAATTCTGGTTCCCCAAGGTTCCAAAGCTGAGGGAGAGGCAGGCAAAACCTAACTCTCTTTCAGTCAGGGAAAGGCAAAAGTGAAAACCTGTCCTGCAGTGGGACCTTCTTATGGAAGGCAGAAGGGACCTACTTGTGGAAGAATAAAAATGCTCTCCTTCTCCTGAGGATCCCCAGAGATGTCACAGTTCCTTCCAAGACAACAGTCTCTGATGCTTCTGCTGTTTGCCCAAGCCTAGAGACAGTTCGACTCTGCTCTGGTGGACAAGGCTCAGCATTGCATGGAAAAATAATATTCATCTTCCTCTTTCCTTCTGCAGGTGACTCACAGCTTGCAAATTCTTCTTGCAATTGCTGTAAATTGGAAATTTATTTTGGGCAGGAAACCTGCCTGTCACTGGGAGGTCGGTCATTGGCTCTTGGAGACTTCTTTATGACGCCTCCACCACAACGGGTTGAACCTTCACATTACAGTGTGGGATTTTTTCTCTTTTCAGGCTGTTTAACACATGTCAAGATCCATTTGATAGCCTGGCCAACAAGGCTAGCTACTTCTCATGGAGGAACGTACAGGCTACCTGCTGGCTGCCCTGCTAATGAACTCAGGAAACTTGCTACCCTGGACCCCAAGACAAAAATCAAGTCTCCGTGTTTTTAGACTAGTGGGAGGTTGGGAACTGTGAAGTTGCATGTTTGTATTTTCCCTCCCTCCAGAAACAAATGCCAGCACAGTTTAACTAGAGGAGTCTTATGGCAGCACACCAGGAATAAATTGTTAAATAGACCAGCAGCACCAGCACTGTGAGCTGGGATCCTTAGGAACAAGGGCTCTGACAGACCGTAGCGTGATCCATAGCATCTCCGTGCCAGCTCCCTTTGAGTGAATCTGAGATGCACTTAGGAGGGATCCTAATGAAATCTGCAGATATTTTACTGCTTTAGTTGGACTGCTCTTCCACCCCTACTCCCCCAACCCTTCTTTCCCCTGCTCAAAGCCCCATCAGCACAGAGCTTGGAAGCAGCCTGTGACACTTAAATGCTTAAGTCTTGCCTTTCTTGACTCATAAAGGGAACCAAAAGGAATTGTTTTGAAATAACAGTGCAAATCAAATTATCCGTCACAGATAAGGGGGAAAGAGGTCAAATATGAAAAGGCTTTAGATGAAAGAAGAATTAGCCTGCAACCCACAAGGAATAACTCAATTCAAGTCTCATTTTCAGCACCCCCAGAATCTGGCGCAACCGAGGTCCCTAATGAAGCCCAACAGATAAACCTGGCCAAGACAATTTGTTATACCGCTGAACACAGAGCCATTTAACCAACCACATGCTAAGCATCAACCGTCCCATAAAATAGGAAAAGTATATTAACATATTAGAAACCATCATCAATCAGCACAGAGGAAACCAAACAGCCCTGATCGGGTTCCAGGCAGAGCTATGGGAAGCCACTCTGTGGTTTGAGTTCACAGATATTCAGCAATCTTGTGCACATCTCTTCCCCAGCAGCATCTCTTGGAGGTGGGGGTTCAGGTCCAGCTTGAAGGCATTCTCAAGGCAAATGGGCTGAAAAGAGATGGAGGGTTTGCAGTGTTCTTGCATGGACTCTTTTCTGCTGCTGCATTTGCCCAGTACTCCCCACACTCGGCCCGATTTTTCCATGACCTTGGGGCATATCTGAGGCTCCCAGTAGAGCTTTTCCATGGCCTCCACTTCAACTTTCCTCCCTTTTGCACAACGTCATTCTCTCCGACTTTCCCAAAGATGTATTTATCCTTTTGAGTTGGAATCTTTGCTCTCCTTGTTCTCCTGGTGTGCAGCAGAAAACAAGTGGAGACCAGAAGACTCCTCAGAGTTTTACCACATGGCCCTACCGTGACTGGGCTCAGATGCTGGGCTCCGACCCTCACCATTGACAAGACCTACCTCCTGGATAAATAGGATCCAGAGCCACCCAGAAATTCCTGTTGCTCACCACAGGATGAACCAAGCTGGCTAAAATGCAGTTATTAAGTTTGCACTGGTTATATTATTCACGGGGATTGGAAAGGATTTCAGAAACTGCTCTGCACAGCCGGAAAGAAAGTTTGCTTTTCCTTTCCTCCTCTTTTTCTTTCAGACTAAAACACATAATTGAAGAATGACATTTTGAGAGCTGTCTCAAGGACTCTGCATGTTTAATCCCCTTTGAAATATTCAGGAATTGCACCTTTTTCTAATTTAGTGGGAAACAGGTCCCTTGTTCTGACAGGACCATGTGGAAATCTAAAAACTGTTGACCATATGATAATTGTGCCTTGATATATCACAGACACTAACACTCTATGCTGTTGGTAAAAACATCCCCACATCCCCATCTCCTCCCAAATAAAGTAAAAAATCTTTGGTTTTTTTTCTTTTAAATCTTTGTGGTTGGTGTATGCTGGTTCTGTGCAATCAGAACTGCACCGAGAGTTTTTTCCCCACAGCCAGTGTGAACGTGATGCAGAGGAGGGCTTTGGGGAGTGTTTCTGCTTAAATATTTGTAAACTCCCAGCAGAGTAGCAGCTGTGTTGCAAGACACTGAGCTACCGCAGCCGAGGAACAGCACAGGCCCTAACATTTTGTCAGGACATAGCCCATTGTATTGTGCTATTGCAACTGAACAATTCAGTACCTGTTGAATTTAGGGGAGCTGAGTGCAGGTGAGTTAAAATCCTAAAGACCCTTCACCGTGTTCACCAGCCTCAATAGCCACTGTGCTCCTCACACATGGAGCCAGCCCCAAGCCAAGCTTTAAGGTGGATAGAGAAGCACTCACAGTGACTTAGCCAGGAAAGCAGACTGGTGTCAACGCCACTGGCACTGTCCAGTCCCACCAGGGATCAGGACCTTATCCTGACTGGAAACCAGAGCCTGCTAGGTCCTAACTCCAGGGTGCTGTGACAGCTATATACATGTTGGCCTCACCTCCTGTGGTCCACGGGGAGAGACAGGGGCTCTTTTTGCTTTTTCAGGCCAAGGCCTCCAACGACTGCTTCAAACCTTGTACCCTCGCATGGGGAGGGAGCTGCAGGACGTGTCCGGGCTGCGCTCACGGCCTCCCCTCCGCCTGACGCAGCCGCGCTCCTCCACAGCCAGCAGGGCCATTGATGTGGGAGCCCGCGCAGCCCCGGGAGGAGGAACGGGGCAGCCCTCCACTCCTTCCTGTGCTCAGCCTCCTGGCCCCATTTCATCTCCAGCCCCATCTGTTTTCCTTTTGCAGATAAAATCTATTTTAAGCCGAAAGTATGCGCTCCGCGCTGCCTGCGGCCCGCTCCTGCGGGAGCGGGGAAGGCTGGAGCTGTGGGTGGCTGCAGCTGCGTGCTCCGGCTGCGCTCCGCTTGTGGGACGCATGGGGGACCTGCACTCTTCCCCACGCAGGTGGCAGAGGAGCCTCGGCCTCCACCACTCCCCACAGTCCCTCTCCCCGGCCCTGGGGACTCGCAGGGACCGTGCCAGGCCGGCCCGCTGGCAGCTCGCACCTCCTGCTTCCTCGTGGCCCACTACTCTAGCAGCTCCGGATGGGATATTTTTAACGGGGCTGGGCTGGCTGCAGACCATCACTCCCTGTATTGCTTTTGCAGGCAGCTTGTCCTGGCCAAAAACCTCCCAAGGAATTAAAAAAAAAAAGAGAGTTTGAAAAAGAGCTTGCGTGTGAGGAGCAGCACCCTTGTAACATTCAAGTGAGACCACCTGAAGGGCTCAGACAAACTGGGGACAACCTGTAGGCTGAATTACAATACCAGCCTGTGAATTTATAGGAGTCTGTTTTTGAAACACCGGTGCCCAGCTGGCTCCCCTGAACTCTTCATGCTGAGGAGACCAGCCTTTGCTGGCTCTTCTCCCCACACAACTAAGAGGAGGCCTCTGGGTCACTGCTCTGCCTCTGTCATGACAGGGCCCACTGTGGTAGAAGCCAAGTTCCTCATCACTCCTGAATATCCCAGTGAGTCTCCTGGTAGCAGCCATAGCAGCATAGGCCTCACCCCACTGGAGATGACAGGCCCAAGCCAAGTGCAAAGTCCTGCCCACCAGCATGCTCATGAAAACCAAGATAACCAGGTACACAACACCCACCTGACTCCAGTTCTGAGCCCGCTCCTAAGTCTGCAGATGTGGCACTTTGTGAGAGTCTTCTGGTCAGCCTTTGGTCACCTCTGCTCCAGGTCCCGGACTCTCTGGGCTTTCTTGGCTTTGAGTAGCATATGAAGGAGGATATTGACGTCTAGAAACAAGCCTCTTTGCAGACAAGGACTTGACTGTACACGTGACACAAATAAAGGTTGGAAGATTCAGTTGTGACTAGGCTGCAAGGAGAGATAAGTATCCCATCACAGTAAGGCATGAGGAAGTAACTTCTGAAAACACCATTTTCTCACAGGTTTTCATAGAAAGATACCCCCTCTAAATGGGATCAAGAGTAGTAGTCTAGAAAAGACAGTCCCTAAAAGATATCACAAAGTATAACGGGTCCCGGAGTAAAAGTCATCCATCTTTGGTGCAGGTACTGGTCCAAACTGTGGATGGTAACACTCTCTGTAGGCAACATGGGCATGCTCTGCAGGGCTACTACCCTGGAGAAGCATTGGAGAAACCATGATAGCCTCCCACAGAATCCAGGCTCTGTGTGATCACCTCCCAGGTGGCTTCCCAGATTTCCACATCCTTATAATTATACAAAAAAACCCATAGTCAAAACCGATAAGCCCCTCAGTAAACATGGAGACCATCCCTTTTGCTCAGAGAACCTGTAATTAGATCTTCTAAGTTTACTTCTTCCCCGCAGAAGCCTTTAATTAGTGTAGCCTGTGACACATAACACTTGTACAGCTGTAACATTTGTACAGCCATGAAATATGAATATATTCTGTAACCATGGCAGGAACTGTTGGCATTGAGTTATGCTGTCATTATAAGTCTGACTATCGTCTGAAATTGTGTATCTCCACGTCTCTACATCTTCCACCAAATCCAGGCCAAGCTCTCCTGTTAAAAGCAAAAAAAAAATTGGACACGAGAAGGGAATGGAGAGTGACAGTTGCTGTTAAAACCCTTGTCTTCAGACAGGAGAGGAAAGCTCATTGTGAGTTTGTTTATCACCATCTGTAGTATCTAAATTTGGGAGAGCTCAAGGTAGTTCTGGCCACCTCCTTTCCAAAACTGATAGACTCCAGCCCCACCTTGAGGGAGGATTGGAAATGCCTGGTAGCACATGGAGCTGTGCAGTCCCAGAGAGCAGATGGTCTAGATCTCTGATCTCTGGTGGTGGTGACTATGCCGTTCAAACTGGGTGTCCCAAGACATGGGGGTACAATTTCACTTGTAAAAAGAATAGTTTTTCAAGGCTGTGAACAACTATTGGCCTCACAATTCTGGTCACACTGAAAATCAAAAGTGCCTTGAGATCACTAATGAAAATGTTGTGCTGAATGCTTCCATAGGTCCATGCAGAGGTAGGGCTCTAGAAACAAGCATTTTCCAGCACAAAGTTGCCTCTGCTCTGGGTTTGGGCTGAGTCTAACCCTAAGCTTTAGCTGTGAAAGAAAAGAAGATCACACATGAAGAGCTGGCTGGAGTCCTCTTGGTCAGCTGACTCTCTCAACCTGCTCTAAAACATCTTATCTGGATCAGAACGACTAGGTGGTCTTGCTGAAACTCTACACAGTAACTTACCCATGAAGGAGGCTTTTTTTAAAAGCTTTTAGCTCTTTCACAACTATTGAAATACATTCTGTGTTATCCCAGAATTAAAGAGCATAGCACAGACCTCCTGAGGAGCTCTGTTTTCTGTCAATCTCCAGAGCTTTGCCAGCTTTTGTTATTCCCCAAACAGCTCAGATTGATAACCGCACAGTACATTTGTTCAGGAGGCAAAATGACCTTGAAACTAGTAAGACTGAAGCAGTCCAACCCCAAGATGCATTTCCCCACTCTTCATAGGATCGACCATTGGGGCACCTGATTCCTAAACTGCTCTTTTCTCCCCCTCCTTGTTTGTCTGTGCTTAATCCAGCCTTAAGAGTGCCATCCTGGATGCTAGATGCAGTGACAAGAGCAAACTTTCCTTCTCATGCTGAAGAGCCTACCTGTGTGCCAGAGAGCTTCCACAGTGGCTTGCGAGTGCAGCTCCACAGAACATGTTTCACCAGCACCTGGATTTGTCTTACAGCCGTGTGCCCAGAGGGGTAAATGCATTTCGGCTTCCTGGGATCTAGGTGACCAGTCACAGTTGGATAAGATGACTAAGGACTGGGTTTTACATTGTCACGCATGGTTTGTCCCAAGGAAGGAGAGGAATTCTACCAGTGTGCCCGGGGTCTGTAGCTTGTGAGTTTTCCTAGGCTCAGGGCTTCACATTCCTCTCCCCTTCTTCGTCTGCTGCTCCTTCCATTGCCAGGAGCAACTGTGCTATTATAATACATCTGTGCCTTGGCATTGAGCCCTGTGTCAGACTGCCACCAGGCCTCCTGCAGGAACAGATTTCCTTTCAAGGATGGCCTGCCACCCATTTCCCCTGCTTTTCCTCCTTTCCCATTTTGTCTTGCAATGCTCATTAGTGAACATTTGCTGCCCATCAGAAGTTGTGCCCTCAGTGATAGCAAGTCTTGGACAAGCTGCGCTAAACCCACAGCAAGCAAGGCAGCATGGGCAACTCCAAACAACACACCAGGGAGTGCTGCACCAGCTCAGATGGCTTCCTTGCTGCTTGCAGAAAGAGGGTCTGAAATCTGATGGTCTCTTCCCTTCCCATAAGCCTGAAGAGCAGCCTGAAATCGTGAGGTAGTTCATGTGGTTTGTAGTGAAAAGGTCTCTCCCCATCTTCTGCTCCAGGATGGAGGAAATGTTCTATGTATCTATGTATTCTTTTTTTTTTCCCATTTTATTTATTTTTGGTCTTCACCTATGTTCTGGAAGGACCTGCATACTTCTGGCCAGTAAACTGTCTCTGACTTCATGCTGTTATACAGTAGTGTGATCTGATCACTTCCACACACGGTCAGCTTGAACGTTTCAGTCTAATCTCTGTAGTTGAGGCAAACTTGGAAAGCAGATGGGTCTGTTCCTGAAGATTCTGACAGTCCTCTCAGAGCAAAAGACTTGCCTGCTTGTGGTTCTTCATCTTGCACAATTTATTCTCGGGGTCATCTTAGCTCTTCTTGAAACTGTCGCAGACTTGTGGCATCCACTTCATGGATGTTTTCCACATCTCTCCTAGATCTGTTTTATAATGTTGAGCTGGAGACCCTGTTTTTATTCTCAGGTTCCAGAATTTTCATGTCATAATACTGTTCTGGCTACAAAGTCAGCAATATAACATCCAAGACTCTTTCTATATGGAGGACTTCTCCATCAGGTTTCATCACTGGTTGGAAAACAAGTATTGAGTTTTGCAGATAGGCTTGAGGTTTTTACAGTAGTTTTTAAAAAAAGAACGAGAAGCTTCTATGCTAAACCAGGTCTATGCCCAGGCTTGGTCAGCAGGACTTCTTCACTCCACGTGGAAAAACATGCATATGCAGGAGGGGCTTCAAAATTATCTCAGACTTCTCCATCAAGAACCTCACAAAATCTATTATAAAATTATTTCTCCCTCATCCAGGTCCAATGGGATTTTTCTGCAGTTCCACACAACACCTTCCTGTTTTTATTCAGTCTTACATGTGCTCAGCACCGTTCCCACTGTGCTGCTCCCATGTCGATGTGCTGCAGACCCCCAAGACTCTTGGCAAAACAACCTTCCCGCTAGCACCAGTGCCTGTCCATGGTGTCCTTGACCCCAGACAGCACCGTTGGCCACTGATACGTATTCACCAGCATCCAAAACATATCTGCAACCTCTCTTGCTGTTGGTGACATACTGGATTCCTTAGCAAAGTCAAGTAATATGGTTTCAGAGATACCAACTGCTTCAAGAGCAAAAGTTTTTCAAGGTTTGGCCCAAATGCCTTGGATCTCTATATGGGCTCTCAGGGCTTTTCCAAGGTTTGGTGATTTTAGCACTCACGATTACCTCTCCCAGTTGCCTGCTTGCTCTACTTGTTTTTATTGCTCTTTTGTTTTGCTCATGTGCCTGTTGTATGAATCATTTGTCCCTGTTCTAACATCAGGAAGCACCCAGTTTCAGAGTGACCAATAGCTATCATTATTGATCTCTTATCTTTAAATCTTTTCATATTTGACATTTTTCCACAAGGTTGAACTCACTGAACACATTTCACATGGACCACTGCTGCCTGCAGGTGAGATAAAATCAACATCAGCATTGCCCTCCACCAGCCACCCACGTGGCTGATCTTTTTTTGGGTTTGTTTTTTATTTTTTTTTTAAATCCAACCCTGCTTCCCTCCCATGGTTTCTCTGGGTGGTCTAAAGAATATATCCTTGCTAAAATAGCACCTGCCTGTTTTGGGACAGGACTCTTGAAGGCAATTCAGCCACCACACACAGGCACTGCTGTGATTCTGCCTACGTAGGATGTTGGACTCTTACTTTCCTCCAATCCTAAGCAATGGTCACCTCCCTACCCCACCTGCTGTGGGCAGAGCCGTATCCCAGAGCATCTGGCTTCTGGTGCACACACTCAGCTGTTCTATTTTTCCAGTGCCATTGTCGCCAAATCTATTTTTTCTCCTAGAACTATTACTACTTCAAGGCAAGTACATTTCAGTTCTCACTTATTGAATTTCACTAATAATTCTTGCTCTCTTAGCAATGGTTATTTTTACAGAGGAAAGCACTAAGCTGAACTTTACCTGGAAAAGAACATCCACGCATGGTTATTTTAAATGCATGTAAAAAGACAGTCTTTCTGAAATATGCAGACGTTACATGGAAGTCCACATCAATCTGAGAGCAACTCAGCACTTGAGACAATTTAATAGTCAATAATCACTGTTTTTAGTCCAGACTTGTATCAGAAGTACCCCAACTACAGGTTTTATCCAATAGTGAATTACTCCCCAGTTATGGCTCACAAATATTGCCCAGACATTCCTGGAAATGTCTCTTTTTTTCCCCTCCCCCACCTTCCTTCCACATTAGCCCTTCCTTCCCAGTCTGTTCCAGCACTTCCCTCTCCTCCTTGTATTTCTACCAGCCTGTTCATCCCACCTGGACCTCTCACAGTCCTCCTTCCTCAGGGAAACAATAGGGGAACAGGGCTGGGGAATCTGGGGTCCACTCTGTCCAGCGCTGGGAAGGCTGGTGACAGGCCCACAGACTCGTGCTTAACTTAGCACAGGGGACCAACTACCTCAGTTACGGCTGCCTGCCCTCCTGCCACCAGCAAAATCATTCCCCTCATCTCGGGAAGAAAGCAAATGACTTTGCAGGGCAGCTTTGCAGGTTATATTTGCATTTTGTGCAGAGCATCTAGCCAGGGGGGAACAAATAAAATCCCCACTCCCTAAACGGGCCTTCAAGCAGCCCACAAGAGCATCAAGCACGCACCATCCCTGGGAGAAAGTTTCCACTCAGCAGAGCTCCAAATCCATCAGAAAACACGGACGTATTGTTGGCAATGGCTGAACTTTCGCCCCCCGTGCACTCAGGCTATATATTTAATACTGGACCTTATTCTTTCCCCCTGCAGCATTCCTACCCCTACAGAGACATTCATTTAAAGCCTGAAGCCTTGACTTCTTGCCCAGATTGAGAAACAGCCTTGTTCTCCTTTAAAAAAAGGAGAGAAAAAAAATCAAATCCCACTAAACCCAGAAAAGCCCAAGGAAATGACTTCCTTCCCCACAGAGCCAGCACCCATCCTCCAGACAACTGCAAAGAATACCCGGCTCGGCAGCTGCCCTCTGCTTGGGCAAAGGCGATCGCAGCGCCCTGGGAACTACCGCGGAGGCTCGGGGGCACGTTAATATCGGTGCAACGTTATTTTCTTTAGGATTAATAGACACCAAGACATCAAAATTTCCATGGCTAAAACAACAGCTGAAGAAGCCTGTTACTTAGCAGGCAGCTCCCAGGCCGGGTTAACCCTGCAGGAGACCTTTGCCTTGCACGGTGGCTCGCCGGCCGCGCACGTCGACGCTCGAGGGCCGGGTGCCACCGCCCGGCCAGCCGCATGCATGGAGCGGGACCCGCAGGGTGCAACGGGGCGGCTGGCCCTGCCCAAAGCGTGTGGGAGCTGTGAGGGATGGACGGAGATGCTGCCTGTCCCAGCGCGTGCCAAACAAGTCCCCGTGCCTCATTTGCCCGGGGTGCTACTTGCGGGTGGGTGGTCACAGCCGTAACTATTCCCACGATCCTCACGCGTCCCTGGAACAAGCGCGATGCCCTCCAGGTCTCCCTGAGCTCCGGGCTTGGGCGCCGGGAGCTGGTCTTTGTGGAGGCAAATAGCAAGTTACACACCGGGAGGCGGGTGAGCTCTGCCCCAGAGCGCGCGTGCCTCGGCGCCGGCGCCGCGTGCGTGAAACCACCATCTCCAAGGGGAGCACGGACCCGGCCGTTCCGACCTTACCTGCTGCCGACCTTACCTTACTGTCGCCCCCGCTCTCCTCCAAACCCTCATCTGGAGGAGTTCAGCCAACAGCCAAGGAACAACCAACTGCAAAAGGCAGAGTGCAGGGAGACAGAAAACGTCCACTTTTCCTCTGCATTTTCACAGCTAGGGCACTCAGCGAGGCGGGGAAATTCCAAGACCAGCTCTCATGGCCTCGCTGTTTGGGAATTCACTTCCCAGGAGAGATCATGGGTTTTTTCTACCCTCTCCATATGCAACTGCCTGTAGGCAGGCACATCTTAGAAAGGGCAGGGAAATTGTGCAGAAGGGCAGGGAAAATTGTGCAATTTTCCCGGTGGGATGAGCATGACAAAGGTATGGGAATCTATTGACCAAGAAGGTGTTTGAGTCCCTCTCAAGTCCCCAATCAATTACACCAAGAAACTCTCCTCTTCAAAGCACACGAGGTATCAGGTGGTCAGTGCCAGGAGGGCAAGCCAGCTCTGAGCACTCACACCAGGGGCATTGGATGGACAGATCAGTGACAGAAACAAAGATAGTACTATAATTAACTTTTTTCTTTTTATTTACACCACAAGAATAACAAGTTGTCATAATGTGGTACAAAATACTGGACTCCTAATAAAGTTGAAATTGAAGTCGGTACTGTCAGAGAAAGACACCATTGGCCAGTAAAAAAAACAAACAATCAAAAAAAAAAAAAAAAAAAGGAAAAGAAAAAATGAAAAAAGAAACAAAACAAACCCAAAGAAAACAAACGTAAAAACAAGAATGAAAAAAAAATACTCAAACTCCACCAAGTAAAAGAAAGGACCATCAGAAAATTTAGCACAAAGAATGCTACCATCACTGAAAGTAGGGTCCATACAATAAGAGTGAAACTGTGTCTAAATTACATCGTAAACCGGTAGCTGCTACCAATGGTGACGTCATACTGAGCATGTATAGGTATAAAGTAGAATATAATATAGTTACAACTTTTTGATACTACATATCTGTAATAAGCTCTTGGGTGAATAATGTTTCAACCCCTCCCCCCACTTTTATATATATATTATATATATAAGTTTGTAATCCTCATAAATTGGAAAATAGCGCCTCCACTATGGAGCACAGAAAAGTGTTAATTTATTTTCTTTCAATAGGATACTTTTTCATCAATATCAAAGACAAAGTGAAGATGAGCTGAGAACGAGCTCAACTTCATGACAATGAAGAAACATGTTTTTCCTTTTTGATGTAAAGTCTCATTTTAAACCACAGTGTTGCACAGTACAGGACTGTTTAAAGTGAAACCTACCAATACATCATGTAAAAGCAATTATTTTCATTTTTTTAAAAAAAAGTTAACACAGCTGTGCTGAAGAGTTAACTCTTTAAAGTCCTTGCTGTTGATCTTCGCAGAATTCATGACTACATGTGTTGACAAAGAGTTGTGTCCAACCTCCCCACCCAGTGAAGAAATTAAAATACCCAACCAAATTAAAAAATAAACATAAAAAATGACACAGGCAGTTTACTGTGTGTGTTCTGCGTAGTTTTCCCTAAAAACACTGTTTCCACATAAATACAATAAACTCTATTATTGGTAAGTCACAAGTGCTAGATAAACTTCTTTTTTCTTCTTAAATGAGAAATGTTTAAGTAGTCCTTTTTATTTATTTTTTTCTTTACAATAAAAAGCACAATTTCTTATTAAGTTCAGTAAGACGCAAAAAAAAAAAAAAAATCCCAAAATCCCACTCTCCTTCCTTTTGTGTGTATTTGTGTGAGTGCATGTGTGTTTGTGACCGAAAAACGTCCCAACCTTTGTCTCCGCAAATGCCACGAGAGGAAAAAGAAAAAGAAAAAAAAAAGACAATTTTTTTTTCTTTTTTTTTCAAAGCTGCCAAGTTTGGCGTGCAAAATCTGTATACAATATAAAGACATGCCAACCTTACAGACCATGCAACCTCAAGGTGTAGGAAACTTAAAAAAATATATTCATATATATTTATATATATATTTATATATATCAATGCCCATAAAAGATGTGGGCCCAAAAAGTTTACAAAAGGAAGAATGGAATGAATACATGACGGCGACTAATAAAAAAAGGAATGTTTTGTATCGAAAGTAAAGGGGGAAAAAAAGGAAAAAACAGGGAGAAAAAAAAAGATTAATCACGTACTGCAAACACTGGGACTCGCTTCTCTAGCCGACGATTTCTGGATGTTTTCCCTTTCCAAGCCAGGAGGGAATGATCCCTGCCACCGCGCGCCCGGCTGCTCCCGGCGCGGCGGCCCCGCAGCAGCGTCGGCTCAAGGAAGAAGCTGCCGGCTCCAAAAAGTGGGGAGAAAAAATTATAATCGTAAAGAAGAGCAGAATAAACCGAGGGATGCTCTGAAGGACGGGGCCCCTTTGCTGGCTGTGCGCCCCAGCTCGCCGGCGCGCGGCCCTGGCACCTGCGCGGGGAAGCCCGTGCGCCCCGGCAGGACGAGCCTCAAAGCCAAGGGAAAGGTTGGCCCGTCTGAACGCCCAGGCAAACGGGCCCGGCCTCCCCAAAGCAACGCGCCGGGAAGCCGCCGAGCCCCCCGACTCGGAGCTCAGGTCGCTCCGGTGGTTCCTCGGGAAGGGAAAAAGCGGCTTCCGCAGCCGCGCGGAAAAACGGCGGCTGCCAAGGAAAGCCTGCACCGAAAGCCACGGCAGAGACTGCCGCCCACGTCCTGCACAAGGCTAAGGGACTAGTCCTAGCTTAAGGTCACCGGAGTCCGGATTAAGGAATGAGACCCACAGGGAAGCTGCGAGAGCCCCCAGGACTGCTCCGATGGCCAAAGCCAGGTGCAAGCTGAAAAAGAGCCCGGCTTTGCAGAGACGGCAGCCCGTCTTAGTGACCGCGGTGTCCCCACAGCAGCACAAGGTCCAGCTCCCTGTGCCCACTTGCGCGGACGTGACACTGCAAGCTCTTCCCACCAGGAAGCTCCAAACCGAGCAGAAAGAGACCCGGAAAACAAGCTATGGAGAAAAAGAAAATAAAAGACTAATAAGAAAGGCCCTGTAGGTGGTCAGACCAACAGCACAAAACTAAAAATATACCCTTGGATGTGGAGACGAGGGACATGTGCTACCCTACCTCAGGGTTCGAGGAGGCTCAAGAGGCTGCACGTGTCTATTCGGGCGCCTGTGAGCGACCCAGGGCGGCGCTGCTTCTCCTCCGGGCTGTGCCAAAGGCGACACGGGGGAGAGGGGGAACAAAAAACCCCAAAACCACCAAGGCTGGAGCCAAAACTCGCTCGCTCTCTGAAAACCGATTTCGGAACAAGCTCTTCAAATGGCTAAAGTTGCAAATCCAGCAGTGACGGTCACTCGGAAAGGAGAGCGAGCAAGAGAGCGCGCGCGGGCGCAGGAATCCTCGCCGCAACCCGCCGGGAGGAGGAAAGGCGCTCCCGCCGCGGGGAGGCTGCTACGTGGAAGGTAAGAAAATGCCTTAGTTTCCTTAACAGAGCTACGAGAGTGCAACGGAGGAAATATACACTCGTGGGAATCACGATACCAAAGAGCTCATTGCGTTTCCCTCCTCTCCGCTAAGGGCGCGCGCCCCAGAAACAGACTCCGACGGGCTGCCGCAAGGCCGTGCGCCTGCAGAAAGCTGCTCGCTGCACAAAAAGGTTTTGTTTTGCTTTGTTTTTTAAAAGAAGGTAAGAAAGAAAGGAAGAAAAAGGAAAATAATGTATAAGCAAGAAAAATCAGGGAGGAGAAAGGTTTAGACATTGTTGCCGTTCATTAAAAAAAAAAAAAATCCACCAAAAAAACCCAACTGCCAAATGGAAAATAAATGTCAGATCCACACAAACAAGGCTTTGGGAGGGTTCTGTGAAACATTGATATAAAAATTAACAGCAAATCCATAATCTTCGCTATAAAAACCTCATTTTGTTTCGTTGTTAGAAAAGGATCACAACTAAAAACCTTAACTTAAAATACAAATGTTTAGGGTAGTTGCCCGGTGGCTACGTGTTGGCGTTCTGAAAGCTTTCCAAAACTGTAGTTTGAAAGTACTCAAGTTTCAAACTGGATCCTTTTCCAAAAGCACCTTTACATTCCAATTCACAAATCTTTCCCTAGGGAGCTTTCAATGGCTACTATTATAGTATGCATTTATTATATATATTTTTCTATAAATGCATTATAAATATTTTATCAATAATTCATAAGAATCAGGTTTCTACGCTTGGAATACATTTGGAATATACATTATACACAATATATATATTTATACCTAACAATTTAAGCAATATCTCATGCTAGTTGCTTTTTATAAAAAGCATTCCAGTCTTAAACCTGCAGTTGTGCCTAATACATGCTTCAACAACCAAATCGAGAAGATCAATTGCTAGATAATGTAGAAGAGAAAACGTTTGAAAATTTGCTTGAAAAAAATGGTTAAATTTCAAAGACCCAACAGTATTTGCCACTTTCTTGGCAACTACCTTAAGTTTTTTTGTTTTTTTTTGTTTTTGTTTTTTTTTTTGAAACAGCAAT
>JAVCKT010035248.1:21822-32226 GCA_032273925.1 Rhynchotus rufescens
CTTTTTCTTTTTTTTTTTGTGTGTTTTGTATTATTATTATTATTATTTTACTTAAGGCATTGTTCCTCAAACTTCAGAAAATCCAGCTGCACCAAATCCATCAATTAAAAAAAAAGGCACAAACTCATCTTCAGATGGCTTTGGAGATAGTAAAGCCGACTCCATCTGGGCTACCATTTCCTCTTGTGTTTCCCTCCCCCCTCGCTTTCCCTTTCCTTTAGATATAAGACTAACCTCTTTCCCTGTCCTTCCCCATTAAAAATACACCATCTCACATTGTTCTGGTTTCAACAAGAATGTCTTTGACTCACAGGCAGGCAAAAGCCATTTAAAAAATCCAAGAAAAACGAAACTACAAGATGGGTTGAGTGGTTCAAGCGGAGATTGCTGAATTGTGGGTAATCAACTTGTAAGCACCAGTTTTAAATTAAGGTTTGTTTGTTTTATTTTCGTATGTGTTGTTGAATCTTTGATTTCTACTCTTTTGGCAACTTGGCCAAAGACTTCACGGGCGCCGTTCCCCCTTTGAGCTCTAAGTGAGGATCAGAAGAAGTGCCCGGCGTGTCGGTCCTTTACTGCTCTTCACCAGCATTTCAGCAAGTATATACTGTAGACGCATATAGATATGGAGAGACTTTTCGGTTGCTTTGTTTTACACCTGGTTGTCCTTCTGCATTCTGGAAAAAACCATGACAGGACGCAGGAGTAACAAGAGAAAGCTTCTTGGCAGAGCTTCAAGACAAAGACGAACAAACAGGAGAACTCCAGCTCAAAGGTGAATGCTACAGAGGAGGTTCCTCTTCCATGGGTTCATCATCAGGTCTGGACAGGATTTCAACAGGCAGGCAAGATAGGATGAGGGAGAGAGAAAAGAGGGCTGAGTATGACTGAGCAGGACAATTTCTGATGCTCTGTGCACATCTTTTTGCATCTTCTGTTCCCATCACCTTCCCACCCAGGGCCATTTTGCTCTGTCATCTTGCCTGAAAATAAAACTTGCCCCCAAGGAGGGTTTTTGGCAGTGCTGTTTTCACTTGCATAAGAGTCAATTTCTTTTTGCAGTGAAATCTGTTTCTTCTCGTGTCCCTTGTCATGCTGCACTGAGTTTACACAGGAGGTGTACACAACAGCCTGCTGGTCTCCTTCCTTCCACAAGATCTTCAAAGAACCCATGAAGGGTGGGAGATGCAAGGAATGCACTCGCAATTATTAAAAGAAGATTAACCCTGAAAATTGCCCCTTGTGGCTCCTCCTGGGTGGGCACATCGTTCCCCGTGTTCCTACTACCCACTGTTTCTGGGCTGTGATGACAAAAGGGAAGCAGAGCAGCTCACCTCTTCTCGGCTGGCTTCACGCCTACCGACAAGGATGCCATGGCTGTCACGGTCTCCGCTTCTTCGTTCTCACACTTCTGAGCCTCAACCAAGGAGTACCCCACCGTGGAGGCGTAACGCTGGAGTGAATGCCAATACTTGCCTGCAGCAGAGGAGAAAGGAGGCAGTTAGAGCACCTGCTCCATAACAGGTCAGACCCCGCACTCCTGCTTTCCCAGGCCTGGCAGAAGGCTGAGAACTGCTGGAGAAAGGCTCATCGCGCCTCTTCCAAGTCCTATGGAAAATGCAACCTTGACCTGCGCTCACTGTTACTACAACAACTTTCTCAAGGTCTCAAGCCCATGGAGAAAAACTGTACATGGAAGCAGGTTGCTGATAATGCGTGTTAATGGAGCCCTGGTTGCAGGGAGAGGATAGAAAAGCACCCAAGGCTGGGAATGTCTTCTAACCAAGGTATTTCTTGGCAATAAAGGGTAAAATCGTTGCCCCGTGATAGTATTAAAAATAGAGGGGATAGACCTCCAAAGCTAGAGGCACACCAGAACCACTGAGATCCAACAGCTCTCCCCTGGGCTGAGATATGTTGTGTACCAATTTAGGTATGGAGAAGCATAATTTCAGTTCCAAAGGTATTGAAAGCACTGCTAAAGAATGAAATCTAGAAAATCTAAGATGTTCAGTCAAGCCTAACATATTGTCTTATAATCAAAGATGTTATTCCCTTTCAGTTAGGAAAGAAAGGTTGGAACTGTAATGCTGACAGCACAGATACATCAAGAGTGATGGAGGTTATGGTTCCTAGCTGTACAGCATATGCCTGCTTTGAAGAAGGCTCCCCTTGATAGGGTGTTCAGACCATAAAGGTAATTCCATTTTCACTTCAAAAGCTTCAGAAATTTTAGACCCAAGGAAAAATATGCGAGAGAGAAGGATGCAGCCCCTGTTTGGGCTGGACATCTGCATTAAGTTACAGCCGGCTAGTCTCGCTACGCTTTCATGGGCAAATCACCTGCAGCTAAGGAAGTATAAGCCACATTTATTTAGTTTGTCTTCAGTTTACTGCTGATGGACACCCTTTTTCAGGAAAAGAAGTGTGGCTGGACAAGAAAGTGAAGGAGCCATAGCACAATCAGAAGCTCCTGAGAAGAGCACAGAGGTGGCTGCAGAGTTAAGAGACTCTGCAGAGTTAAGAGACTTGCTTTTGATTCCTAGGCAGGAGCATGCAGAATTTGCTGGCACCCAGGAAGCCACACCAAAGCTTGAAAGAAGATCATGGTGTGATCCCCACATTCCCCGGAAACCTTCAACCATCAAGATTTTACATCACCCCTCCCCAGGGAAACAAACCTACAATATTAGCAGCTTTATGCAGTACTCCATTCATCTCTCTCTCCTATCTGTTCTTAATTAAGAAAGGCAACCAAACCCACCTAAATTTATGTTAACTTTAATAGCTTTTGAAGGACATCCACATGCTCATTACAGTTTTAGGAAACATTACTCTGCACTAGCTTTAATATTAATTCCTCCATCAAGATCAGGACACCTTGCTGTGTGACTGCAATCCTCCTGACTTGTTTCACCTCCACCCACACAGAAAACCCTCTGCGTTGCAACCTGCATTCAAGCTAAGCAGCTTTTCTCTAAAAAGCTTTTCTTTAAAATGACTGATCTCTGTGCACCACTTGATGCAGTGCTGCACGCAAGACTACCCTGCACAAACCCAGTTCACTGCTCAGTGGCCACCTGCAAACTGGACCAGGGTAACGCTGTGACCTGATTGCACACACACGATGACCAAGAGGATGCAGAAGCCAAGCAGTCAGCTGCACGAATGTGGATATACTCACTGTGTATCTCGATGACTTTCTCCATGGAATGGACTGCGTTAGCATTTGCTCTCTGCTGGAAAACCTTCTCTGGAAGAGGGTCAAGCTGGAGAGAGAGAAGAATGCAACGGAAATGTCATCACTAATTAGAAAAGAGGCATTAAGCATGATATAACAAATGACACTGCTGTGTTAGGCCTCCAGGCATCTGATTCCTTTTACCTGACTCCAGCTCAGTATCTAACACATACAGGTTTCCTAAGAGTTCCTCTATGGCTCAGGGCAGGACCCCGAGTCCTCGCTGCAGACCCTCTCACCCCAGTTTTCTCAGCCCTGACACTCCTCTACACACGCAGGACACCGCAGGGGCACGGATCACTTGCAGAACAACCATAGGTGTGAATTTACACTAGCAGCTGTCAGTGATATCAGCAACAGGGGCATCAGGAAGCATCGCAGCCAGCCTTTAGCAGAACGTCTGCAGGAGGTACTGTGGACTGTGCTGCAGCACTGACACACAGATGTTTCATGATGAAAATTGAGTATTAAACCAAAATAAAGTAAAAATAAAAAGAACTTAAAAATATAGCTTATTATAACCTTTTTATTTTTTAAAATTAAAAGCTTTATATTTTTCTTTTCAGTTTGCTGCTGGGAGGCTACAACACCACAAGGTCACCTTAGTATCAGCATGGACAAATGCACTCACCGTGACCAACTGAGAACACACCTTCCTATGCATCACACTGAGCTTGTGAGGGGCAGCATCCCTGCTGAAGAGGCTCTGTAGCAACAGGGCTGAGCAGGACACGAGGGATGCAGCCAATAGCACAAGCACCGTCTTCCATAATAATGCCCCAGGCAGTATTTTTGGTTTAAATTGTAATTATTTCTCTTTAAAAAATAAACATGAGAAGGGAAAAAATGCCTTTTTCTATTGGGTTGTTTCTCTCATCCCAAGACAACTGTTCTCTGAGAAGCTAAAATGTCCCCTTTGCCCTGTATGAAGTTATTTAAGCCTTGTATTTTTGCAGCTATAATGCCTGCTTTGATTCCCACTGGGAAAGAAACTTGGGCTCAAATAAAAACATCACACAGTTCTTATTAGTTGGAGAAGACCTTAAGATACATTCATCTCACTCCTGCCTGCCTTTGAAAAACAGAGCAAGGATTTTAATATTGCACAGTCGTGGCTCTGACACACCGAGATTGGAATAAGAGCCGTGTCACTCCAGGGGACTAGCACTGCTCCTTGGGAAGCGAGGTTAAATCTGCACTGCATCGCCCAAGGAAGGCGCTTGGTTTATTTGTTTTTAGCAAATGACATTCTGGAGAGCAAGGATTTCTTCGGGGACAGCAGAGACATCTGCTTGGTAGGTAATGGTGCCCAGCAGACCCGATTTCCTTGGGTCATATACACAGCCAACTGTTTGGATTTAATTCACATGAGCACAAGGGGCCTCGCAATCAACTAAATACTCAAGAAAAGCTTTCAACAGAGCTGATTCTCTCCAAGCCCATTCCCCTGAAAGTGTGAGCTCTTCACAAGGCTGGGCATCCAAACCAGAAACATCTACAAGCCTCTGGATGTGTCTGGTCAAGGCTCATATAGGGATCCTCCCCAGCAATGGAAGCAGCCACAGTTTAATAGTTAATAAATCTACTGCAAAGCTTTGCAACTTCTGCTGAAAGCTAGTTCAGTTGCTCCAGCCAAGAGATTTGCTGACTTGAGCACATGGCAGCTATTAGATAGGTAGTTCACAAGGATGAGAAACTGCTCCACTCCAGGTTTAATAATTATGGGTTGCTTTTTTTTTTTTTTTATTTTTTATTTTTTTTTTTATTTTTTAACTCTGTGCTCTAAAAATAATTCTTGCAGAGACTGGTTTCTGTACGACATTAGGCGAAGGCCAACTCATTCCTGGACAAGCCTTTAAATGAAGACTCTATTAATGCCTTGGGGTTTACAGAGACATAAAGCACACACAACATCAGACAGCTTAGCTGTGTGTTATTTCACAGATGAATCGCTCCATCCGTGGGCTGCTCCTCCCGAAATAAAAGGCACAGACAACAGATTTACCCATTGCTCCACTAGGAAGCGAAGGAAATACCTCCAGGCCTGAGGCAAAGGTTTTAAGCAACTGTTTATCATCAACTTCTTTTTTTGTGCAGGATGTCTAGGGTTTGATACCAGACACACCTTGGCTACTTCTGCATCAAAAATGTGCATGAGAGAGTGTTTTCAGCAATTGCATGCGATGCTGCTCAGCTCCAAGGCCACATTCCCAGGACATGCCTCCTTTCTCCCGCCCTGCAGCTCCTGCAAGACGAGCGTTGCAGCTCCTGCTCCAGGCAGCCTGCTGGCATGGCCACTTGAGTAATAAAATAGCAGCAGTGTCCTACTGGGCTATATTATCTGGTCTAAACCATCATTAGGGGGCTCTTCTCTGCCTCATGCCTACCTTTGATTTTTTATTTATTTATTTATTTATTTATTTTGTGGCCAGCATCACGTTAGCATTAAATGAGTAAATATGTACTTAAAGAAACACCCGTTATTTCCAAACGGCCTCTCACGCCGCTAGCTCGTTTGACATGGAAGCAATCTGCTGCAAAGCTACAGCTCTGTTTTAATTTCCTGGACGGTTGGGAACCACCCCGGCTCTCGCCTTTGGAGCTGCGCGCACGAGGCTTTTCCAAAGCCAGGGTTTTGATCTCCGCTGGCGAACGCAGACGCTCGGGGGACTGGCATCGTTCCCCTCATTTCCTACCTTCGCTGCAGGCCCCGCTCAGGGCCCTTCCGCCAGCAGCTCTCCCCGTGGCTGCCGGCGGCTGGCTGCCCACGTGCGCGCACGCACAACTGCCTCGCACGCCGTACATCAAACTGCATCAAAGGGCCGCCAGGACACACCAGCAGCGGCTCGCTCCGACTTCCTTGCCTTAAAAAGGTTTTATGGAAGACCTTGATAAAACTCGTGCTTCCTGCTTTTTGATGTGCGGCCGAGGGAACGTTATCGTGGTATCTCTGCAGGCTTACAGTCCACTTAGGAAAAGTGAGAACAGGTCCATCTTGAAATACTCTGAAGATCCTTATAGCTGTCCCAGTTCAGTGACAAAGGAAAACAGAGAATGGCAAAAGCCCCTTATGATGTTTTTCTACCTTTAAAGAACAGTATTCGCTCTGCTAAATGAAAATACTCAGTCAGAGGACATCACCTAAGTTATCGTGAGTACTAACATCTCCCGAAGCCACACAGTTCCAAACATGTTCGTGGCTCAGAGCGAGTGCTTATTTATTGCATACAGATTCTCACACCACATTAGTCACCTGACTGTGCTGTTAGCAGCACATTAATGCAGAGGAATGGCATCTTTCACATGTTATTTCCTCAGCCTCTCCTTCGGTGTGAACTCTGCTGCTAGACAGGCGGCACCCAAGGTTTGCATGGAGTGAAGAGATCACTTTACTGACAACACTGCCTTCTTCTTAAGAGAGGGAGGTGCTGAAATAAAAACTTTTATTGCTTGGAGGCTGATGCAGCCATTGATTCTCCAGTTTTTGGGAGTCCCAAGGACTGAGCACAAGTTGGACCAGTTGTGCATGTTGAGAGCCTTATCAGAACTGCTTGGCTGCACACAAGGAACTAATACTCCCTGGACGCTTGGAAGATGGGATGCTGGATGACTGAAACAGATGCTTTTGATGAATCCCAGCTGTTTTACGATCGACCTATTGGACTGATTAGCAAGGTTTTCTCAGGCATTGTTGTCCTTTGTGCAGTGTGAGGGTATTGTAAGAAAGAGCACTTCTGCAAAAGGCTGGAAATAGCAGCAAATCTCCCTACAGATCCAATCTCTACTCCTGCTTCTTAGACTGGAGAAAAGTTGGTGGCGACAGTCTGCTCAGGGCTCAGGAATATCCCTCAGAGTCAGCCCTCACTGGTGGCAGACCTAGACCTCGACCAAAACATAACTCAGCTTCTTTATGCAGCCTTGCACCTTTGGATGTTGACAACAGGGATTCCCTTTTCTCCTGCATCGGGACTTATTTGTCAAAGGGCAGTGGTGAGACAATTTGGTCACGACCTGCACGGCAGGTGAGAGCTTTAGAAGGAACCTCCTTTCCTCACCATGTCACTCTCAGACAGGTCCTTGCCATGAAAGAGACCCTTGCCTTCTGAGATCTGCTCTATCACACATTGCAAGGTCATCTTGGCAGCCTCCTCGTGCCCTTTTGCTCATGTCATGTAGCTCTTTGGAGGCTACGTCATTGCCCAACTTTGCTGTTTTGATTTGTATCATAAATCTTCAACAACTGTTTGGAAGAGCTCCTCGGAGTCGCTGCTACATCAGGATACGGTCGGCTGACCACAACCAGGAATAGCAACTGTGACTCCAGCCTGACCACTGCGTGCTCTGTTTTACAGGATGCAGTTTTTCTTCATGGAAAATCAGCACTACACACTTCTATTGTCTGCCGGGTCAATCTAAGACTCTGCCCTTGGACTGCAGAAAGACTCCAAATAGAGGACAGGTGTCCAAAAAGGAGTAATAAACCAGAAAAAGAAGGGAGGATGGACTCGAACGAACCAGTAACTCAAAAGCACCAGCCTACAAAATGCTTGCTGAGAACTTTTTAAATACCAATCACTTGGGAAGGAACATAACCCTCAGTCGCTCATTTGTTACCCAGTTGCAGCAGATGCTAATAGTCAGGGCTGCATCAAAGATGATGGGAAAGAGGAATTTGAGTAATTCCTTCCTTTATCCCACTGACATTAAGAACAGAGAGAAAAACTAAAGCATCTACGTCTGAAGAAAAACACTCAGACCTCCCCTAGACACCACAAACCAGATTTCCTTTGCACATTTCTCTGGCTTGCCCTTATCTTGCGATCGAATGCTACGGCTGTTCTCATCAACTCCAGTAACACAACTGGGCTTTTTCAAGGCAGAAATGCGTAGAAGTTAAAGAACATGATGTAAAGAAGCACGCACAGGTGACAAAAATGGAAACAAAAAAAAGTCAAGCAAGCCACAGGATGGGGCAGGTACGCTGTACTGCTAGAGCTGCAGAGAGCAGGCAGGGCTCAGGCAGTGCCTTCAGAAATGAGTTAAGCTCCTCTGCTACTGCCCAAGGCTTGCACCAAGCCCGCTATGAGGGCGGCGAGTGAAACCAAATGGAGCTCTTAGTCCAGTCCTTACAACGTGCAATGCAAAGGCTGTTAAAATAAATGAGTAAATGGCCCGTTTGGGAGTTATTCACCCCAAGCCACGCCACCCTAGATGCAGTGCCACCCAAATCCACGCCGCCCCAGAGGCGGTGAGAATCCAGGCGGATGGGGGATGATGGCCGGGATGAGGCCAGCCGCGGCGCCCATCCCGCGTGCCCCGCTCCGTACCTCGTTCCCCAGCAGGGCCGAAACGCAGGCCTCGGAGGCGTCGCAGATGGCGGTCAGGTCGTGGCCTCCCTCCAGGGCCAGCACCAGGCGGCCTCCGGCCAGGCCCATGAGCTGCTTCGTCAGGTAGCCGAAGCCTGCAGGCGGGAACAGGAAACGTGGGAAGAGAGAGGCCAACGGTGGTCACCAGGCTCGGGCTCCTGGCGCGGGATCAAAGCGGCATGGGGAGGAATTACATCACATTAAAGAAACCACAAGGGATCCGAAAGGACGGGGCACGTAATGGAAGCCAGGTTGGATATTTTTTCATACATTCGCTTCAGGATCCCCGCTCTCTGCTCGCCCTTTGGACGGGCTCAAACAGTCCTCGCTCCATCCTGCGCCCCATCCGAGGCACCAGCATCCTCCCTATCGCCCCTCATTGCTTGGGATTAAATACAGCAGCAAATATCAGCCTTAGAGGAAGGGAAGGGGACGGCGGGAGGCTGCTTTTTGTCATTATTTCTGAGATGTGGGAAGCAAAGAAGTCACGCAGGAGGCATGGCAGGGGGAAGGGTGGAAAGCCAGGGAGGGGAAGAGGTTAAGGGGAAATAAGTAAAATTGTTGCCGGTGCTTTTAGTTGTGATAGCAGCATTGCAGTGCCCCAGAGATATTTGACATCTAGTTCTTAACAGACGGTTCTTGCTGTACATAATACGCTGTAAAAATTCCTGGGGCACCCGGGGACTTTGATCATATGACACGCAATACATTTCTACTCTTTAAACAAAACAGAACCAAGCTGCAGGGATTTAAAAAACATGTCCTAAAAACCAACCCACCCCCTCAAAAAAGAAGAAAAAGAAAAGGAAAAAAAATCCAAACTGAGAGACTGCAGTGCACTTACAACCTTCTTCCAAATTCCCTGGCTTTTTGTTTTGCACGGAGTCCCCCAAGCACCTTTGCAAATTGGTAAATTAGCAGCCAGATAAAAGATTTGTGACTGCACCTCGTATCACAACAGCCAACCTCTCCTTCCGTGTGAGCAGCAAAGCACGGGAGGTTCAACAGGCAGGTAACCCAGCCATTCCCATTACAGGGTGTTTCTGCACGTCTTACACAGCGCGTCTCTCGTAAATCTATCCCACTTCCACTCTTTCATAACGTTTATAGGTTCAGCTCCTCGTGAGGTTCTGAAGTCCACCGTGCAGAGTGTTTCCTGATGGAAACAACCTCTTTTGCTTTTTCAAGGAAAAGCTCTGTCTTCTCAATTGCCCAGAACAGAACATTGCCACCTAAAGCCATTGTAACCAAGGTGGGCGGGCGGACTTGCAGCCCATCCTCTGTGCAGGGCAAAATGTCAAGGGTCCAAAGCAAAAAACATGTTCTTGGGAGCCCATAAAAGGTGGGGAACAAAACATACAGCAGCAGATATCTGCTGGGGTTTTCCACTTACATCTGGCATTTCCTCTCTCTCCAATTTTTGCATTCAAACGTGACTCTTTTGCCTTATTTAGGGGCTAGCTTCCACAAACACCCAACTACAAAAGGCTTCTTCGTAATTTACTTTCTCCAAAGGAGAAATGCACAATGCTCCAAGACAAAGGCTTTAGTGAAGCCAAAGTGCAATGCTCAAGTGCATGGAAATGCACAGAAAAATTCTAACATTAAAGAGGTGATGACAGGTTCTAAAGAAATAAAAAGTGGAAAAACTCTACAGAAGTGCTTAGGACAGCAATGCAGGAACCTTGCTATTGTAAAGCCACAACTTACATTTTGCTGATAGATTATATCCTCCAAGAGGTGTCGGATGGCCCTCCACCGCGTCAAAGCCAGACGACACCAGCACAACGTCCGGGG
>JAVCKT010035252.1:7493-18740 GCA_032273925.1 Rhynchotus rufescens
TCTCTCTTTCTCTCTTTCTCTCTTTCTCTCTTTCTCTCTTTCTCTCTTTCTCTCTCCCCAAAAATGCTTTGTATCCACCCTGAAAATGAGGTCCTTAGGGATAGTTGAGATTTGGGCTCACAAATGCAAGAATTAAATTGGTACCAGTCAAAAAAAAAAAAAAAAGTGGCAAGGGACAGAAAGATTTAGCACAACCCTCCCAAAACTCGCTGCCTTTTGTGCTTCTAAATATCTTTGTGATCAAGAGGACTCTATGAGGGTGGAAAAGGGCGAAGTCTCTCCCTGATGGCACAGACGTGGCCCGGGTGTCGGAGGGCGCTGGCCCTTCGCTAGATGGCGTGCCCAGACTGCTCCGAGCGCGCATCCCGCATCCCACAGCTGGGCGCTCTTCCCAGCCAGGCCCTCGTCTTCCTCCCTGCCCGCCTCGCAGAGCTGCAAAGCGCTGGCAGCTCCGTGGTCCTCAGCCATGTCCCCCCGGCTCCTCTCCGCTCACCCGAGTGTCACAGCAGCTCGTCAGCCTTTGCTGTCACATCGTCCGACTGGCAGGAGCGGCTGCCCAACTTCCCAAATTAAGCCCTCCTTAAAGGAGAGCATCGTTTGCAGGGAGTTCTCCAACCGCGATTTGCAAATCGACAGCAAAAGGGAATCTCCCGCAGCCCCTTGGTGAGCTCCTAGACTGCCATCACGCTCGGGTTGGAGGTGGTTCTCGTAAGGAAAGGAAAAAGAATCTTAAAAAAAATAAAAAAAGAAAAAAATTAACTCCCTATCCTGGAATATCAGCTAACAGAACCCCACGCTGCTTCTAGTGAAATTTGCCCAATTCCAGTCATTTGACCCCAGTTTGCAAGGTGGAAAAGCCCACCTAACAGCGTTTTAATCTGTTAGGGCACTTACGGGATGCAATAAGGTGTGTGAATCTCCCAAGTCGCTGGCTTCCTCCAAGAGTCTCCCGCATCCCTTGTTACCAACCCGCGTCCTCCTCGGCTCGGAGCCCTTCCTTTCGGGTTCGCTTTGGGTAGCATTTGCTCATAAGCTCTTCAGTGTAGGCACCTGGACCAAGGTGTTTGAGGGCACCGTGTGGTTTCTCATGTATCTTGGCTCCGGGGCAGTCAGCCTGGCTCCGTTTCTTCAGCTCGGTGCTAAACAGCTCTTTTGCAGCGGTGTGAATTTCTTTAAAATCTTGGCTTGTGTCTTTCCACAGAGCCCACCGTTTTCTGGCTGCTATAAAAGTGATGCTGGCGGGGAGCTCTCCTGTGGAAAGAAAGGCATATTCATCCCTGGCCTCCGAGGCTCAACAGATGTATTATTCCGTATGATTAACAAAAACTGGAAGTCCTCCCCCATTTCTTCGATATGAGGTGTTTCTACAATCACATATGACTAGCTCGGTTAAGAGAGGGTTAGTCACATGTGATTCAGAGGTTTGGATCTGAAGCTTCAAATGAATCATATGAGTAAAGAAAAAAAACTAAAAGCTTGATAAAAAGACATGAGTCACAGAATCATAGAACAAATTAGGCTGGAAGGGACCACAGAGATCATCTAGTCCGAACCCATGCTCAGACTGAGTTTAGATCAGCTCAGTCATGGCTGAGTCGAGTGATCTCCATGGCTCCAAGGATGGAGATTCTACAAATTCCCAGGGCCTCTGTTCTGTGTTTGACTCTCCTCATGGTGAAGCTGCTTTCCTAAAACCCGCTATGTGTTTTCTCCGTAACAGCAACCTTGTCTGCTGCCTCTTGGCCTGTTGCTGTGCACTTCCAAGGAGAGCGTGGCTCTTTCCAACCTTCCAATTAGATGCTGCAGCCTTCTCTCCTCCAGCTCTCTCAGCTTCTCCTCGTATGTCAGACGCTTCAGTCTGGACTTGCTTCATGGAGAGTATCTCCATATCTGTACTGGGGAGCCCAGCACTTGGCACAGCCCTCCAGATCCTTCTCGCCAGTGATGGGGAGACTACAAGGATGACCTCACTCAACCTTCTGGCATTGAGCTTCCTAATAGGATCTTTCTTGTTGTCTTCCTTGTTGCAAGAGCACCTTGTTCAGTTTGTCTAGCAAAACACCCAGGTTCTCCTCTGCAAAGCTCTTTTCTCTCCAGTTGATGGCTGCCCCGTACTGGTGCACGAGGCTGCTCCTCCTCAAGTGCAGGGCTTTGACCAGCTTCATCAGTCTGTTTCTCCAGCCTGTCCTGGTCCTGCATGCAGCAGTGCTGTTATGTGCCCATCTATTGACTGTTCTGGAGGGCTTGAAGGAAGGATTGAAGGACATACAGTTAAGACCAAGCGTAGAAGAGTTAAGCCCCATTTTTCTAATTTAAGAGGTTATTTGGGGTAAAACAGTTTAATGATAGCCATGGACTCAACGACGATTTACACAATTGTTACAAAGCGAACAAGCCACCATGTGGTATTACAGAAGGTCTGAAAAAAATGTACAGACTGTTGGTCCAAATGGGAAAGTGCTAAACTCATTGACTGTGATGTGCTCTCAAAACAGAGACTTGAACCTCTGCATCAAAAAAATAATGCTTCCCTTAGGAAGACTTAACCAAGACTAAATTTTTGGCTTTTTGGCTGATGCCCAACCACTATTTTTTAAAAAACGTCCTGTAATTAACTCCCTTTTCATTACTTCTTGGTGGGAAGTTTCTTCTTTCCCCTGCTTCTTTTAAGCAGTTGTGTTTGTTCAGTTGCTGTGACGAATAGAATAATGAATTCCTACTGTTATGAAACATTATAAATTGAAAAGTTTATGTGATGCCATACGTGCTGGCCTTCCAAGTCATTTAGGACTCGTTTGCTACGTAAACTCTGTGAGGTTAAAACTTCAAGCAAAAAGATGTTCTTCCATTCACCTTTGCACTGCGTGTTTTCTGACCCACATGTTTCCCAGACTAAAACTACAGCAGTAAAGAATTTTTCAGCATATTTGCCAGTGTTTGTAACTGCAGTTTAAAAGATGCTGTGTAGCAGAACTGGAACTCACTAGATCTTTGTACAAAGTCAATGAGTCATGTGGCTTTTGTCTGGGCAATAGATACCTACACTATTTTGCCCCAGCTCTCCCTGCCCTACAGCAGCAAGAAAAATGCTGCCTCTATAGTTCAGTTTTTTTTTTTTTTTTGTTAAAAAATGCTTTGTATTTATATGGACTGTTTGGCTGTTTCTTTCACAACGCAATTTGAAGTCAAAACAGGTTAAAAACTCGAATGGCCTGTTTGTTTCCATGCGCGAGTTCAGCCTGAATCCAGGCAGCAATTCCTTTGGGATCGTGTCACGAGATAGCGGCATGACTGCCAATCACTGTGAGAATAAGGAGGGGGTTACAAAATGTTTTCAGAACATTATAATGAACTCATTACAATGAAGCCAAATATAAAATACAGCAATATCAGCAAAAAAAAAAAGGGAATGATATCTTCTGTACTCAAACTTCCCTGGCATCCAACCTTGGGACACTTTGCTTGCCCAGTGGCTTTGCCTTGGCTGCTGTCTAGCTACCATGTCTACCACTTACGTGATGCTGTAGTCTTCACCCACATATTAATGCCCTGTGAGGATCTAGTGCAAGCTGAAAAATGAATAGGTGAGAGTTAACTACTGAGTAAGCACCTTCATCTGCTTTGTAAGAGCCTTCTAGACCATGGTGCTGGGAATGCTGTCCATGAGATAAGGAAGATGGTTACACTGGTGCTAATGATTAGGTGCTAGGTAAAATATATTGACTCCAGGTTTGGGCACTGTGAATAGTGAAGCTTGGGCACTTCACTATTGTTGGTGACGTGGAGAAGGTCAGTGTTAACCAGTGCAATGAACAACAGTTAGCAGAACTACATTGGGCTAATCTGAAAAAATGTGGGCTAGCAGGGAGGAAACGCACTATGGAAACATTTAGTGTTTCCAAGGTCCAGTGATCCAAACTTTTCCAAACTATCAGAGGTAGGGACAGGGTGAGAAGAAAACAATCAACCTAATCTCTAGTACAATTTTTGGACTATTAGAAGAGTGGGATTTCTGCAGAATCTTACTGGTGCCATGTATCACAGTTTCAGGTTGTTGAACGGAAATTACCAAGACTGTAGCTAACAGTAAGGGCCGGTCTATGCCAAATATTGCCCTTTAGAAGTCAGTGAGTGTGCTAGCTCCTGCCTTAAAGTTATTGTGCGTAATTATAGCGCAGAAAAAATCAGGATAGAAGAGGCCTCAGGATGTTGCTAGCTCTACCCCTTATTCAAAGATTAGATAGGGGGCTCAAGGTCTTGTCCATTTGAATTTTGAGGGTCTCCAAGGATAGGGATGCCACAGTTTCTCTGGGCAGCCTACTGCGATATTCCATCCTTCTGGTGCAAAATTCTCCTTAAATTTAACTGAAACTTCTTGTGTTGTCAACTTGCTTCCACTGCTTCCTGCCCGATCACTGTGCAATAGCAGTAGAAGCACAAGGTGTTTCTCTGTAATCTCCTATTGGCCTTTTAATTTCACGACACTCTACAAGAGTGGGAGATTTGGACCATTCCCACTTCGTCCTGGTCGAACCTCATACCAACGTAGTTGCACCCAGTGACCAGTCGAGACATTGTTCTGTCCTTCAGCCCCTCTGCAGATCTCTTAGCTGTTGTGCTCTGCAGAACAGCTGCACGTGTGCAGGGGGTGAATTCATCCCCACACAGAGTTGGTGTGCGGTGTTTGAAAGCGCTCAGGAATCCTTTGGGATGAAAGGCTCTGTAGGGGCTGGAGTTGTTTATTATGATGATTTCTGAAATAAAACTTTAAAAGCTCTTCATGGAAGGAGGTCACTGGAAGGTTTACAATTTGGGGTGTTTTATGAGGGGAGAAATTATTTCCAAGAACCAAATTATAGTGAGTTTCCCCAGGATAATGCAAAAGGAGAGTTCCAGTGTATTACAAAATTAGCATGGTTATAACTTTCTAAGCTTTTAAGATCTCTTATTATTAGGGGGAAAGGGGAGAGAAGAACCAGGCAGCCAGAACAGGAACCTTTCTCTGCTGGGAAACCATTAGAAAGACGCAATCTAGTGGCTGGGACCAAGACAGAGTTTGAATGTCATCCCTTTTCTATAAATAATGCATAAACACCGCTGGATTTTGGCATGCAGAGTCCAGAGGGAAATAATCTCTCTTGATTAAACTGGGACATAATGCTGTGGTCTGGAATTTGAGAGTCACAAGCTCAGGGTGCACCAAGCACAAGTCCTCAGGCCACTGCAAGAGTCCCCACTTGGGAATGGGAGAAACTGCAGAAGCTGCATCAAGGTGAACGTTGGAGTGCTGCAGCCTTCAGGGTTGTCCAAAGCCTATTGCCACATCCAGAAGGAAAAGTGGAGATGTTCTCCTGTGGATAATTTTTAGTCTATGTACCATGAATGGAGTATTTACTACGTAGAGCTGAAGTTATGGGGATGTATGTCTTGTCTTTCAGCAACATATACTTTCAGCGACATATACATATACAGCGACAGAAAGCTTTTGGGGCTAATGTTTCCAACTTTGGAGATATTCAAAAGTTGCCTGGACATGGCCCTGGGCAATGTGCTCTAGGTGACTCTACGTGAGTAAGGTGGTTGGACTAGATGATCTCTAGAAGTCCCTTCAAACCCCGACCATTCTGTGATATTTGACTTCCCTGTGAAAATTCAAGATGATAAAGAATAGAGGGAACATCTCGTCTAGCTTTCAGGGGTGATGTGACTCTGTGGCTGTGACACTTGTGCTGCTCAGCTGCTGGACTAAGAAGGACTGAAGAGTCACTCATGTACCCCTTTACCCTTCACAGTATAGCATGAGTGATGAAATAAGGTCTAGGTAATTTCTGCTTTTCAAATTTTATGAGCCTGGCTCAGTGTGGCAGCACAACTCAGTTTTCCATGACAAAACTGTGCTAGCAAAAGTACTGGTGTGAGTGCAGCTGCATTTGCTCACAGGAAAATCTCTTCTGCACCTGTCTGTTCAGTGCAAGATGAGCTGGACCACGCAGGGTCAGTGTGACCCACATGTCCATAGAAGTGTCAAACTGGATGTCCAAAGTTCCCATTTAGTGGCTAGTCTGGCAAAGGACAATGCCTTGCCCATCTCCTGCCTTCACACTGCATTGCGTGCAGTGCATTTCTCTGGGGACTGACTAACTTTATGTAGCCTGCCCTCCATGGGTGTGGAAGAAAACTGATGGAAAGGAAACGACGTGGTTGCTAATTAGCAATTATTCATTAATAGATGATGACTGTTTCATATTAAGTAGGTGAAGAAGATTGAATTTCATGAGCCTAGTGATTAGTTTAGTCAACACTAAACCCCGTGGCATGTACTGAGCTGCCTGTCCTTAGTGTGGGGAGTTTGGGGGTGGCAGCTCTGTCTCATGGTGGTTTTTCTCATGGGCATAGAGAACAGGAGGATACGTGAGGAACTGCATGTGTTTTTAGGCCAGAAGGTACAGGGAAAGATCTTGCAAAACTTGGTCTTGCTGCTGAAGAACTTGTGTGTATGGAAGCAGGGCCTGAGGAGATGCTGCATATGCCAGAGGATCAAAAGTTCTTGGAAAGTGATTGTTCTTTTCTCATAACCATATTTCTTTAAATTTACCCCTGCAAAATTTTCCCACTTCTTCTTAGTTATCTTTTGGTCCACATTTTCTTCTCCAAAAGCTGAGGTGCTTTGATAATTGTATTAATTGAGAAAGAAATCCACAAACAAATCTGAAAGCAAGCAAAATATTTTAATTAAAAAGAGCTATTTCTTCCTTGAAAACAGTTCTGCTGGCTATGGCTGAATCTCCTGCTGCAGATGCAGCAAAATTTCCTCAGATTTCAGTAGCCCTGGAGCAGGCACTGAGCAGGCTGTGTGATCAGGGCCCCAGACTCCCATTTGTTTCAGCTGAGTCTCCTTCCCTTCGGCACCACATTGATTTCCTGCCCAAGGATCAGGAGCCTTTTGATTTTAGGGGCTTGCCTACTAGGGAAACTTGAGCAGAACAATCCATTTTGCAAGAGCTGCTTGGGAATTTGCTGCTCATATGAACTCTATTTGGGGATCACCAGGAGTGTATTCCAGAGTAATTGCTTTGCTTTGGACCAGAGCATTAATTACTCCACCGTAAAATGACTCTTATTGTGGAAGAGAGTGGTCTGTGCCAGGAGCACTTCCAAGGCTGGTACTGTGGAACAGCTAATTCTGCAATAGCTCTTCTGGTCAAGCTCCCGACATCAGCAGGCCTTAAATCTCCAACGTAGGATGGAGCAGGAATGTCCCTGGAGTGCATGGGTGCTCTAGGGACTGGTATGTGCTGAGCTCAGGGATCCAATCATGCCGCTATGGGGCTTGCAAGAGGGAAAGGAATCTCTTCTAGATCTCTGATCGCTGCTGTCTCCTTGATTTTCCATTCCCGCGAGGTGCTAGGCAGGCTCTCCGGTTACCTCCGTGCAGATAAGGAGGCTGCTCAGCCCTTCTACCCTTCCCCTCCCACTGAAAAGTCTGAGTCTTGTCCCGTTTTATAACAGCATTTCTTAACTCTCCACGCTTTGTGGGATTAAGCCCTCTGTTCAAATGGATGTTTGCAACCCCATGCTGTTTCAACCTCATCTGTGACTTTTTTGTAAACGCCACTTTGATTGCCCATTTTTTCCCTTTCCCCCCAGATTTGCTGATCTGGTTAAACTGAAGCAAGCCCGCTCTCCAGCCTTGCGGTGCCTCATGAAGCTCTCCAAACAGAGAGACGCATCGCCATGTATCATTACCCTGTGTTTACAGGCTTTTCCAAGCCGTTTTCAATCGGCATGACAGTATTTTCCTGCCCAAGACAACTTGAATTAATTTAGAGCATAAGATTTCAGGAGACAGTATCGAGCCCTTCAGTAAAATCCAAATGTATTACAGCTGCTCTGTGTTCTCTTAACCCCATCATTTTGTAACTCCTTCTAAAATAAATGAGAAGGAGGGAAAAAAAAAAAAACCCTCTAACCAGGCAAGTACTTTTTTTTTCCACAAAATCAAAAGAGGGAAGTGTTTCATGGCTTAGGATTTCAGTACAGCCCACTCCCCTGCTTCTTGGACTATCTGGTCCCCGATACTTCAGGAGGAACAAGAAATACTGCAGGCATGAAACCACCACCCTATAACATGAACTTCTTCCCCTTGTATAGAATCATAGAATCATTAAAGTTGGAAGGAACCTTTAGAGATCATCTAGGCCTGCACACGCAGGGTCACCTAGAGCATGTGGCACAGGGCTGTGTCCAAGCGGGTTTTAAAGATCTCCAGAGAAGGAGACTCCACAACCTCTCTGGGCAGCCTATTCCTTCCTTTGTTCATGTATGCTGACTCAGTCTTGTTGTCCATGCAAGTGTCCAAACTCTTTACAGCCTTGCTGCTATATTTGACAGTTTATCCTTCAGCATTAGCAGTGCCACAGTCTTCAAACATTCCTTCTGGCAACGTGAGTCTCTAAACTATAACCCCTGCATCTGTTGTTTACAGCACATTAGATGTCATTAAGATACTAGAAACTCAGTGAAGAGTATTATATAATACACCTTTACTCTTTAGTTCTATATTGAGCTGAACATGTTCCAGAAAGTGATCTTTGCATTCATGATACTGGGGCTTTACTTCTAAAAAAATTCTCCTAGTTCTTATCATTATTATTTTGCTCCTTGTTCATTTGAATCTTCTGTTGTACAGCTGTGTTAACACTTGAGTTCTTATGCCATTCCCTAATGTTTCTACAGCTCTTCTAGCTCCTATTTTTAACGCAGATGCTTCAACAGCTCCAGACTACATCCACTACTCACACTTCAACAGCTCCAGACTACATCCACTACTCACACTTGCTGTGTTGCAAGTGACAGTAACTATCACATAAGTTGAAATCAAAGCAAATCCACAAAATTCTAAAAATGGAAAACAATGCCTTTTCAATCACTAATGCATTAAATGCTAATTAAAATAGACAAAAGTATAGGATAATTGGAATAAAGGATCTGAAGTCAATAAAGAAAAACTGTGGAAGAAAATTCATTTTGTTTCATGTTCTTTATTTGTTTTGCTTGAAATGGCAAGAAGAAAGGATTATTTTCTTTGTTTGTGTTCATCCCAGAAGATCTTTGCGAAGATTTTTTTTGCAGAGATATTATTATTATTGTTGTTGTTGCTGTTGTTGTTGTTCTTGTTATTTTTAACACTGCTTATAGCAGTCTGCCTGCAGCTTAAATAAAAGGCCAAAAGACCCCTACCTGTAGAAAGGAAAATTTCAGAGGAGGTATAAGAAAAATAAAATTAATTATTTTTCAAACGCTAGCTGTAGTCATAGCAATTCTATTTACAATTGTTAATGACCTATCAACTGGATCCTATTTTGTTTTCCAAAATTTCACAGAAAGTGTGAGAAACTTGGAGTTAGTCTTTGCTCTGTGGAAAGACACTATATAGAAAAAAGGATTGCTGATAAGACCATCTGAGAAACACACTGGAAGGGCATGATGGAAATCCCTGAGTGCTTTCAAAGAGGAATCCCCAGACCCAGAAAAACATTTGCACATCATAACGATAGTAGAGCAAAAACACCCTAACAGTGGCCAGATGAGAAGGTGGTTGAGGAACAGGGCAAAGGGGACAAAGCTCTTCTGTGCACCCCGTGTGAAGTGGAAGAAAGCAAATAATGAATCAGATTCTGCTGTCAAAGTTTATTCCCACAATCTAGGAGCAATAATGTTGTTGAACCAGTGCAATGAACTTACAACAAAATTGGCACGACATACTCCTGTGGGAAGTTCTCTTTTATTTTATTTTTTTTAAGAAAAGAAATCAAATAGTGAAATATATGTGTTGGAAAGCTGAGAGCACTGGCATTGAAGCCAATATTTGAAGCTTTAAAGGCAGGATTAGTTGCAGAACAAATGATTGCAGTACAAACTGCAAAGTACAGTACAAACAGTACAGACTCTGCAGAGTGACAGCCTGACACATAATGTTTTTATGCAAAAGTTGCACAATCAGAGGAAAGGGAATAGGATTTGATACGAGTTCACAGGTTTCACTTAGCACAATTCAAGAGACACAGCACACATGGAATGAATTAAAATGCAGACATTGTGGTCACATGAATATATCGGGGAGAGCAACAAGGAAGAGAAACAAAATGCCTGGCATATGGATAAATTGTGGTGCATAGGGTGAAAAAATGGGAAGACAATTATCTCTCACTAGGGATTTTCTTACTTTCTGGAAGCTTTAGCCACAAAGATGGGAATATATTTATTGTGACATTATATAAGATGAGTAAGATACATTGAGATACAGAAGCAAACTAACCCCAATTCAATAGACAAAACTGGAACTCCATATTCTACAACTCTACATATATGTATCTCTCATCATGATCATTAGAGATTCTTGGCACAGATCCAGACTGGTGCTGCATCAGATCATATGAGTATGACCACTGGGCTCATGACAGGGAGAGAGATGCTTGGGTTGTTCTCCTGTCCCAGTGATACTGTAAATAATGGACATGGAAAAGATATAATGATGTTTACAGTTTGAAAAATGTATTTTCCTATCAAAACTTGGGGCATCTTGAGGCAGATCATAGCATTGTTATGGTTGGAAAAGACCTTCAAGATCATCGAGTTCAATTGTAAACTCTACAAAGAGAATCAGTGTAGATGCTAACAAAATTGAAGAATGAAGAAAGTGGTACGACTTGCTCCCTGTGGAGCACAGCAAGGCTCCTGGGCGATCTATACATGTACAAGAGTCAGTCTGGGTGCATAAAGGAGGAGAATAGAGAGAGAGAGAGCTCTTTGCTGTGCTTTTTTCACACAGTCTGTTTCATCAGTTTGCCTTCGGTCATGGAGCAGATGTGCAGTGTGAGCCACAGCTATGAGAATATATCACAAACACACCACAAATTGGATGTAATGCTCCTTTAATGGTGCTAACGCTGTGAGGTGAGAAGGAGGCTCAGCCCCGGGAAGTAGCACTGGTGCCAGATGCAGGAGCCCATTTCAGAGCACAGAGCAGATGGCAGTCTGGAATGGAGGCATCCTGGCTATGGCCCTTGACATTGCCCAGACTGCAAGGTAAAAAATGGTAGCTGTGCATAAGAGGAGGGATTGCATTTCAAAAGAATCTGACAGTAATTTCAAAATACAGGAACTAGCATGAAAAAGAAAAAGAAAAAGAAAAAGAAAAAGAAAAAGAAAAAGAAAAAGAAAAAGAAAAAGAAAAAGAAAAAGAAA